>JAXIVJ010004831.1:0-42500 GCA_036785665.1 Chirona hameri
AAATTGCAGGCCATATAAATGACAGGCCATATACATTACACCCATCTAGTCTACTATTATAATGTATGTATCACAGAGGATATGTTGTTGTAATTTTTTATTTAAGCGACCTATTGCTGAAAAAGGGGGAAAATTGTGGACTGTGATACCGATAAATGATAAAAAATTATGGCCTGACCGACCGATTACCAACTTGGTATGGGTATTTTTTTGGTATACCAAAATTTTGGTTACCGATTGACATCACTAGTTGTATCTGACTAATAACAACAACAAAAATCATGTTTGTTACCACCATCTCCTTCCTTGTTTGTTATCCTCCTTCCTTGCTTGTTTGTTTACTGGGGTTTTAGGGCACGACGACTGCATCGACCAGCCTCTTTCATAATAAAACATGAATACAACGGCAAGAATGGCTATGACTCGACTTTGGGGCCGTAGGAGATTCGTGTCCAATACCTTATGACACAGATATACTTTTCAAGGTCAAGTCTCGGCGAATTCGGACGCTTCGGCTTTGAGCGGGCGCCTCTAAACCGACAGCGTCGTCTCTCTTTATCCAACTGTTATTGATAGTCGACTTGTTTAAGGGTGAACCTTGGATATATTTGTTACGTTTCAATGGTTTGGTAATTGGTTTGTTTTGTATTCAAAGCGCGAGAATTGTCTCGAAATAATTGTGCCCATACTTTGGCAGCGTAAAGGATTTCTGTGTAGCTCTCTAGAGCTCAATATGACGTCATCAACCCAAATATTAAAACTTAACTTTTTATTAAATTGAGCACTGTTGCGAGAAACAAATGTCATAATCGTGTTCGGCAGCAATTACTTCATATTTTGCCCACAAGCAGCGTACATTTGACAACTTTTGGGAAGGTGCGACAGTCCTTTAACGTACGTTTTTTTCTTCAGGAAAGATTGAGACGCCATCACGTGGCGACAAATTACATCAAATATGTTTCTGTCATTTTCTTAGGATAACCTTTTAAATTTTCGTTCATATTTTGTAAGTAAATAAAATTAATTTTGGAATGTAATTAAATGAAATTATTACGAAAAACTATTCTTTAACAAAATTATTCACCTATGCTGCTACTGCATCAATATTTTGATACAGTGATTTTAATTTGAGTAAACAAAATGGGTTCAGGTGTGGTGAGTGGATAACAAATTGATGCACTTATAAAGCAATATTGTATCGATTTCCAAGATAATTATTGAACATCTAGGTGGCTGAAACTGTATTGCCACAATGCACAATGCACAGATTCATGTGCCTTTCATCCATCACTGTTATCCAGTGCTTCATAATTGCCGTTTGCCAATCGGTCATTTTCCCCAATACCATTTATATTGGGCTGGATCAAAATTTTGACGCGTCAAAAACATTAATTTTATATTTGAGCCAGCAACTGCATTGGGACCTTCGTGAGAATCACACATGAATTTTGTACACACCGCTGTCACGGGTCCAGAAAAGTTATTTCCACAAAAGCAACGCGTCATTTTTGACAACCATTTGCGCCGAAATAGAGTGTAGATTGGATTCCAAATTGATACCATGTGAAGTGTTTTTCTACATGTAAAATCGAGCTTCAGTTCCGACTGGTAGCTTGCTGGCCGCTATTTTCTCGTCCAGTTGAGTTTTTTTTAAAGCCCAGATTTCATGTAAAAGCCGTGTTTTCCAAAATTTCCCAGTTTTTCACTGTGGGTAGCTGGATTTTGATTGCTGCAATTTTCTGCAAAAAGTCAATGTTTATATTCAATTGTTACATTTTTGGGGGAGGGGGGGGGGAAAGACATGTTGGTCCCCTTCGAGGCTGTTGGGGGGGGGGACATGGCCTGGTTGCCCCCCTGGATCCGCCAGTGTGTGCATACATAAATGTGATATACCTACCCAATAAATGTGCTAGTGTGTTCATCAGAGTGTGGTGGATGTGCAGTGAATGCAGTGAACTGCAGTGAATATTGTAGCTACCGGTACGAGCCACCCACTGGCGGGTCCGGGGGGGGGGCGGCAGGGGCAAAAGCCCCCCCCCCATCCCAAGCTCGACAGGGGCGGCAATAGAAATTAGCCCCCCTCCTCCTCCCCCCCCCCCCCACACACAAAATCGCTGAAACTGGCGATGAAAATGGGTACTGCCTGCGAGAGAAAAAAAAATTGCGAAAGAAAGAAATCTCGTTTTTGCCTCGTTCGTGTTTCCTCTATTTGGTAGCATTTTTATAACAGGGATAGGGAAAGTGGCTCGTCCGACGCTATTTTGAGTGATTCACAACAAACTTAAGTTATAATTTTACACGCAGCGCGCGTCGCAACCTTTGGTCTCCTGCTGCCTGCTGGATGGCAGAGGAGCGCGTGAGTGAATTTCCTTGTATAGGTACCTATGTAGTATGGAATCACTGGCGGATCCAAAGGGAGCGGCAGGTGCAAAAGTCCCCCCCCCCACATTCCAAGCTCGACAGGGGCGGCAATAGAAATCAGACCCACCCGCAAAATCCGCTGAAACTGGCGATGGAAATGGGTACTGCTGCGAAAAAAAAATAACTTCTTGCGAAAGAAATATATTTGTTTTTGCCTCATTCGTGTTTCCTCTATTTGCTAGCATTTTGGTAGCAGTAGGGATAGGGAAAGTGGCGGAAAGTGTCATTATAATGGCAATGAGCTGTCTGACGCTATTTTGGAGTGATTCACAACCAACGTAAGTTATAATTTTACACGCAGCGCGCGACGCAGCCTTTGGTCTCCTGCTGCCTGCTGGGTGGCAGAGGAGCGCGTGAGTGAATTGCTTACATAGGTACCTATGTTGTGTGGAATACGTCTACTAGTATTAAGTAGGGTAATTACGTTCAGTTAAAAAATCCCAATGGTCTTCTTTTTGTAGCTGGGGCATTCCACAATAAATCGACAAAAAACGAAGTGCAAAATTACACCGTCATGTCACCGATTATGGCCAAAATTGGTATATGGGGTAACCTGGGGCGCTTAAGTGAGCTGTGAAAGTTGTATTGCAATGCAAGCAGTGGTTCAGGAGATATTGCCTCGGACATTTGTATAAGGTCACGGTGCAGGTCAATCTTTGTCAGCCCATATGATGGGGAAGTTATGAAACAATATAAATGTATTATGTCATTATAATGGCAATGAGCTGTTCTATAACATGGTGGTGTTGATTTTTCATTTTCGAAAATTTCTAAATCTAGTACGTTTTCGAAATTGTACAACTTTTTGGGATACCTTTTCTCAAACGTGTTTATAATTTTTCGCTATGTTATTCTTACGTGTAAGGACATGTCAATTAAGTGAGATAAAAAAAAAAATTGAAGAAGCTTTGACTCCAAATATCTCAAATTTGGTCATTTTACATGCTATTATATATATATAAATATGCTATTCGCTAATGACTTTTGACTGAATAAAGTACGGTAAAGTATTGGTACGGTAAACGTCATTTTGCTGTTCTCATCAAGACGAGTGGAATGCTTTGCAGCATGACCTCTTTCTGACATTTGATGACCTTGACCTTAAATTTCAAAGTTAGTATTTGTTTTTGAAATTTTGAATCTTTTCTGGATACCCAAGCCAAATGTATTTCCTATTGTGACTTTATTATTGTTAAGTGTAAATAAGTGTCGTTCAAACATAAAAATGATGGTTATTTGTGTTCAAATATGCTACATTTTGCCATTTTGTTTTGTGAAAGATGTTATTCTCCAATAACTTTGGACTAAATAAAGATAAAAAGGTAAAATGGACACCATTTTGTTATTTTCGTCAAGACGCGTTGAATGATATGCAGTATGACCTCTTTCTAATATTTGGTGACCTTCACCTAAGGTTAATGTCAAGGTTCAAGGTTAGTTTTCCAATTGTGGCCTTTGTGGCGATGTTATATATCTTAAAACTTGTCTTGTTGCGAGGAATTCGATGGTGCTTAAAGAACGCCTGATCGTCAATGACAACATTTAAATTAATTTTAATTTGAATGTCAAATAGTAACTTCATAACTTCCTTCTCGGTGTAAAGAAAGCCCGAAAATGTCTCAGTTTGTTTTATAATTAGCAGCGATCACGCAATTATTTTAATACCAATGAATTCCTATCTTCAAGACAGTTCAAAGATATATAACATCGCCGTATAGCTCAAATTTGGAAAGGTGACCTTGCGCCGTTACCTTGAACTTCGGTCAATGTCATCAAATGACAGAAAGAAGTCATGCTGCACAGCATTCAACGCGTCTTGATGATAACAACATAATGACGTTTACCGTGCCCTTCTAACTTTATCCAGTCAAAAGATATTAGCGAATACATAATTTGTATATAAAATAGCATGTAAAATGACTTTTTTTAAAGATATTTGGAGGCAAATATCCATCAAATTTATTTTTGCACTTAATTGACACGTCCTTACACGTAAGAATAGCATAGCGAAAAAAAATAACCCAAGTCCGCGAAGGGAGAAAATGGGGGTACCTTTTAGGTCATATGGAAGCCCCTCGTGTGCGGAAGGCGCCCAGTGAAATTACCCCCCCCCCCCATATTGGGAGGCTGGATCCGCCAGTGGATCCACCCAGCAAAAGGTGGGCCTTTTCAAGACGCGTGTTGACATTATTTTCAATTGGAAATCCAATCAAAACTAACAAAGTTATGTCCAATAATATTGCTAACTTGGTGTCGACGCAAGGAAACATGACCTAAAAACAAACATTGTTAAAACTCAATCGATATATTGCAGATACCGCGACCAACCACCCATCAGCAAATGCGTCTTTTCACGAAGCATCTATCGGTCATTTTCAATTGAAAATCCAATGAAAACTGACAAAGGTCTGGCCAATAATATTTCTAACAAAGCGAGAAGGCAACGTCAACAAAAAACAAACATTGTCAAAAATCAATCGATATATTGCAGGTACCGCGACCAGCCACCTGTCAAAACATGCGTCTTTTCACGAAGCATCCTTTTGTAATTTTCCATTGGAAATCGGTTCAAAATTGACCAAATTAAGTCACATGATGCTAGTCCTAGTCACATGATGTTTCAGATTCGTCGTGTTTGCCTTGGATCATAACAGCGGCGATAGCGCAATCTAGAGTCTAGACGAATCAGCTTCGTGAAACAGATTTTGAACCAATGGCTACGCCAGACGAGGACCGAGCCTCCCTTGCAATTATGTTGCCAAGCACATGATACGTTTCGGTGGCGGTCGGTTCAAATAGCGAAAACGAAGTGCGGTAGAAATCACACTAATGACGTATGCGAAACGTCATACGATTTGTCTCTTTAAAATAGGTTCCAATAGCTCCAACGGTTTTTGCGTTGAAACTTAGCAACTAGGTCGTTTTGGAAGGAAACATTTCAGATTTGGAGATTTCTCAGTACTCCCGACAATCTGGCTATCTCAGTTAAAAACTAATGTGCACTATTCCCTTTAATGTTAAAGATAATGCGAGCTCGGATATAGGCTAACGCCTGGTCTCTCTGTAGTCCCGCCCTCGACTCCACCCACCACTCGCAACCGACCGGTCACGGGTCAGACAGCGCCGGTTCAAGGTCAGCCAGGGCGGAGCTCTGTCGTCAGAGCATACCCCACCCTTTCACGATAACCTCTATCCACCAACTAAATTCCCTGCGCGAGTTTTAACATTACGAGTGAATGGAAAGTAACCCTAGACCTTTAATTTAAAAGACATTAAAGGACCTTAACAATACACATTGGTGCAGGGTCTGAAATATCAATTGCGAGAAATTCGTTCATGCCAGTTGATTCCTTCAAAAGTTATCGCCGAAAATGAGGGTCCCAAGCGGTCTGCCGTTCACAGTATATCCAGCTTTCCCATTGCTGGAGAGCCGCCGCCGGCGCGGCGCGATGCGCGAACTGACAGGAACAACTCACAGCTCTCAGCTCTCCCTTTCGGCCAACAGGCGGCAAAAACTGCGTCGCCGGCAGAGGCAGTCGACACCGGGGAAACGCCGGCGGCCGACCTGGCAATCAGCGTCTGGCTCCGGCAGACTCAGACTCAGGCATTGAGTAGCGGAGCTGTGAACCGAGACAAAAGGCTGCCTCGACGTCCAGCATCGTGCCAAAGCTCCATGGTGGAACGGAGAGATGGAGACGGCAAATATGATTATGAACGCGTTATGACGTTCCTTCAATGGGGTTTAAAAGCATTGACGATCACCAAGCGTTCCTTGACATCCACACAGCACGAGATAAAGACATGTTTTGTTCCACCTCACAGAGGCCGGTTCACATGTCATACAGGTCACTTCATCCCCTGTAATAGCCACGTCACGTGTCACCGATGACCCAGCTGGGTCGAACAGCCCACTCTCGGACCTCGTCATCTGGGGGTAAGTCCTGGACATCGTCCTCTGGCTCGGCCACTGTATCCTGGACATCGTCCTCTGGCTCGGCCAGTCCTCTGGCTCGGCCACTGTAATCCTGGACATCGTCCTCTGGCTTGGCCACTGTATCCTGGACATCGTCCTCTGGCTCGGCCACTGTAATCCTGGACATCGTCCTCTGGCTCGGCCACTGTAATCCTGGACATCGTCCTCTGGCTCGGCCACTGTAATCCTGGACATCGTCCTCTGGCTCGGCCACTGTAATCCTGGACATCGTCCTCTGGCTCGGCCACTGTAATCCTGGACATCGTCCTCTGGCTCGGCCACTGTATCCTGGACATCGTCCTCTGGCTCGGCCAATGCAATCCTGGACATCGTCCTCTGGCTCGGCCACTGTAATCCTGGGCATCGTCCTCTGGCTCGGCCACTGTAATCCTGGACATCGTCCTCTGGCTCGGCCACTGTAATCCTGGACATCGTCCTCTGGCTCGGCCACTGTAATCCTGGACATCGTCCTCTGGCTCGGCCACTGTAATCCTGGACATCGTCCTCTGGCTCGGCCACTGTAATCCTGGACATCGTCCTCTGGCTCGGCCACTGTAATCCTGGACATCGTCCTCTGGCTCGGCCACTGTAATCCTGGACATCGTCCTCTGGCTCGGCCACTGTAATCCTGGACATCGTCCTCTGGCTCGGCCACTGTAATCCTGGACATCGTCCTCTGGCTCGGCCACTGTATCCTGGACATCGTCCTCTGGCTCGGCCACTGTAATCCTGGACATCGTCCTCTGGCTCGGCCACTGTAATCCTGGACACCGTCTAGCTCTCTCACCATAACCAGAAGCCGCTCACGACTCCATCAGCGACGCGGTGAGACATCCTCCCCGGCAATACACCATGTCTGCATCCCGTGTCGCCTGGCTGGCCGTTCCCCGAACCGCAGATGCCAGCCGGCCGCTCAGAATTGACCCGCCCGGCGGCGGCGGCGGCTCCGGTGGCGGCCGGTGCGGCGGACCTGGTGAACGACTGATTCTCGGAACAGGGACACATGGTAAACAAGCACCAACTGCCGGCTCCGCGAGCTCCCGAGCGACGGAACCGAAAGCCCGGCCACGCGGGCTTTCGAGTGGAGGAACCGACACTGTCGCCCAGCAGGCTACCGAGCGCAGGAACCGCCACCTCCGGCCCCGCTGGCTACCGAGCGCAGGAACCGCCACATCCGGCCCCGCGGGCTACCGAGCGCAGGAACCGCCACCTCCGGCCCCGCTGGCTACCGAGCGCAGGAACCGCCACCTCCGGCCCCGCTGGCTACCGAGCGCAGGAACCGCCACCTCCGGCCCCGCGGGCTCCCGAGCGCAGGAACCGCTACCTCCGGCCCGCGGGCTACCGAGCGCAGGAACCGCTACCTCCGGCCCGCGGGCTACCGAGCGCAGGAACCGCCCGGCCGGCCTCTGTTGGAAACCGGCCGTGTGGCTTCCTGCACGACTGGAGGGACTCGGGAGGAATCTCCTGAAATGCGGCTTGTCCGTCTAGCGATCTGCAGCTTCTTTGGCGTCTTCAAGCGATTTTGAAATACGACTGTCACAATAATCGCTTTGTGTTTAAATGGTTTCTGGAGTCCAACATTGTTATTTTGACGGAGATGACAAACGACGGCACAAGCAAAAGCCGAATGAAAAGAAATGAAGCCCTGCGGCCTTTGAAGTCGCAGTGATTCTCATCGTTCACCAGATTCATACGTTTTTAGGTGCAGTTGATTACCTGCGTGATAATCCGGATGAGGTAGTGTGAAAAAACGAATTCATCATAAACATTACCGCAAACTAGCGCAACTCATTACCCTTTCCCATGAAAACAACGCAATTTCAGAGCGGTCCATTGGATAGCGCCGGCTCCATCCGGTTGGTCTGTCAGCGATGACCGAGTACCGGCTCCGTGAGACACCGAGTACCGGCTCCGTGAGACACCGAGTACCGGCTCCGTGAGACAGTGATATTAACGGCACAGGCAGCGGCCCTTGACCGCCAGGCCCGGCCGCGAATTCCCCAAGTGGAACACCCATTCGCACTCGGAATTAGAGATGACGTCATAGCTGCTGAGCGAGTCCATTATACCACCGGGGGAGGTTGGCACCTACCTGGTTGAGATGCTGGGCCGCGGAAATAAACGAAGCGATCGCTGTGTGTGATGCACTTAGCCTCGGTGTCAGGGGCAATGGCGTCGCAACAGTTTCAAAATTTGTAGGGACAAATACAAGTGCACGTGTACTTTGACATGGGACCATATTAGTGATGACTGAAAATTACTAGGGACAATGTCCCTAGCGTCCCCAGTGGTGGCGACGCCCATGGTCAGGGGTGTAGTTTCCTATTCAGTTGAGGGGGCTTCAGCCCCCCCCCCCCCCACTTGGACGAGAAAGTGGGTCAAATCCGAAGAGAAATCTCCATTTTTGTGGATTGTGATGGTACTTGAAGGCTGAAACGATTTTTCCCAACTCAGCCCCCCCCCCCCCTAACTTTTCTGGAGCCCCTGGTCTGTGCACTGAGCACCATATGAAACATCTCGCTTATTCTCGTTACGGCGCGGTCGTCAGGCAGAAGTGCATTTGATCTCCTTTTACATGCTGTTGTCAGATAGGTAGGCAACAGTTCCTATATTCGGCGTCTGTATTATCTAATTATATTGATATTGCTTTGTTTATACCTACTTGAAAACGGGCTTGCGACCAAAATAGCAAGTGTTAGACAATTTTCCTAAATATTACGATAATACGTATTTATTTCGATGGCATACGTATTATTAGAAGGTAAGGCCGTTTAATTTTAAATACAGAGTTGCAGGTTGTCTCAGTGGATGTAGGGGAAAGTGGGGTATAGTGGACCACCGGGGCAAAGCAAACAACCCACTCTGCTGTTGTTATGGGTGGAGTACGTTATGGGTACGTGGGTGTGTGGGTACGTGGGTGGGTGTTATGGGTACGTGCAAATTATCTTCACTAATAGTGCATTATGTGACCAAGGGCGTAGGTAAGTGGGGGGGGGGGGCAAGGGGTCATGCCCCCCCCCCCCCCTCCCCTGGATGCCAGGCGGGCCCCTCTGGCGACCGAGTGAGGGCCCACTGGGGCCGAAGGCCCCAGCGTTTTTATGGTGTCAAGCGCTCGCAAAACGCCTTAACGCCCACGAACCTAAAAAAAATCGTAACACGAATAAATAACAGCACTTGCTTGTCTGCTAAAGGCATGTATATGTAAATGCGTACAAAAGGGCCCCAGCCAGTGTGGAGAGGGCCCTCTACCAGCTTTTAAAGGGTACTGCCAATCTGCAGATGACCCCCTGCCGGCATTTAGAGGATCCTGTCGGTTGTAGAGGGCCCTCTGCCGGTCTTTATAGGGTCCTGACGATCTGTAGAGGGTCCCTGCCGATCTGGAGACGGCCCTCTGCCGGCCTTTAGAAGGCCCTGCAGCCGATCTGTAGATCGACCTGCCAATCTGTAGAGGGCCTCTGCCGGCATTTAGAGGGCCCTGCCGACCTGTAGAGGGCCCTCTGCTGGCCTTTAGAGGGCCCTGCCGATCTGTAGAGGGCCCTATGCCGGCCTTTATATGACCTTGCCACCATGTAGAGGGCCCTCTTCCAGCCTGTAGGGGCCCTGTTGATCTGCAGAGTGGCCCAGCCAATCTATAGAGGGCCCTCTGCCGACCTTTAGATGGCCCTTCCGGCCTTTAGGGGCCCTGCCGGTCTTTAGAGGGCCCTTCCGGCCTTTAGAGGGCCCTTGCGGCCTCTAGAGGGCCCTGTCGGTCTTTAGAGGGCGCTGCCGATCTCTAGATCGTCCTGACAATCTGCAGAGGGCCTCTGCCGGCATTTAGAGGGCCCTGCCGACCTGTAGAGGGCCCTCTTCCAGCCTTAAGGGGCCTTGTCGATCTGCAGAGTGTCCCAGTCAATCTGTAGAGGGCCCTCTGCTGATCTTTGAGGGCCCTGCCGATCTGTAGAGGGCCCGTAGCCGGCCTTTAGAGGCCCTTCCAGCATGTAGAGGGCCCTGCCGATCTGAACAGGGCCCTCTTCCAACCTTTAGGGACCCTGTCGATCTGTAGTGTCCCAGCCAATCTATAGAGGGCTCTCTGCCGGCCTTTAGATGGCCCTGCCAGCCTTTAGAGGGCCCTGTCGGCCTTTAGAGGGCCCTTCCGGTCTTTAGATGGTCCTTCCGGCCTTCATAGGGCTCTGTCGGCCTTTAGAGGGCCCTGCCCGCCTTTAGAGGGCCCTGCCGATCTGTAGATCGCCCTGCCAATCTGCAGAGGGCCTCTGCCGGCATTTAGATGGCCCTGCCGACCTGTAGATGGCCCTGCCGACCTGTAGAGGGCCTTGCCGACCAGTAGAGGACCCTCTTCCAGCCTTTAGGGGCCCTGTCGATCTGCTGAGTGTCCCAGCCAATCAGTAGAAGGCCCTCCGCTGGCCTTTGAGAGCCCTGTCAATCTGTAGAGGCCCCTCTGTCGGCCTTAGGAGGGCCCTGCCGATCTGCAGATGGCCATCTGCCGGCGTTTAGAGGCCCCTGCCGATCTGTAAAGGGCCTCTGCTGTCCTTTAGAGGGTCCTGTGGTGGTAGAGGTGGTCTACCGGTCGAGCGCCGGTGAGGCTCTCGATGAAGGAAGACCAGTACAAGTTGTCATTGTTTTTCAGTGTATGCTAGTAACGTCTGAGCGGAGTACAAGACTTTGACAATGTACGAGTATTAACCCGGCATTGGCTGGGGTCTCAGCCGAACGCCATTGGCTGCGGGGGGTGGGCGTTTTTCGACCCCCCCCCCCCCTAGTTATCTTCCAAACCAATAACCGCAGCGTCGACCTGCAGAGGTGGCCAAAGATCTCGTCTGGACACACATCCGGACAAACACGTTGGCCCGTACTTTCCTGAGCGACCCCCAGTGGAAATCTTCGCATTATGAAAAACATGTAAACATGTTTCTCATCCTTCTACGATTTCGAATTAGAAGCGCCTTGACGAGACGAACACGATGGCGTAACACATTAGTGCCTTATCTTCATTAGGTAAAAGGTTATTTGCGAAAAACTGTTTTGCCAAACCAAGTTTTGTTGACATATGATGACTTCTGGAGCCTAAAATATTGACCTGACCTCAAATTTGAGGAAGCAAATGGAATTGCATATTTCAAAAGCTTTTGATTGCTTTTTCCGTTTGTTCCTAGCTATCATAGTTCCCGAGATATTTGGTAGTTTCTGGAGCGAAGTTCTAAAACTGGAAAATCTGACCTTTGATGACCTCTGGTGACCTCAATATTGACCTGACCTAACACAAGACAGATATACCTTCGATAGAGTTTGTCTCGAGCTATCTAACGCCTTGTCGCTACGTTGCGTAGTTTTCGAAATCTTAGGGGGGGGGGGGCGGAATCCGCCTCCCCCTCCAGGGCGTGCAATTACCAGAGGCCCTCCAGGGCGCGTGTTAACATATAACTCTATCGTGTTGTAGAAGCCCCTCGGTATTACAATGTGGTGTATTTTTCAAGAAAATTTATAAGCAAACTGTATCCAAAGCTTTCTGTAAATAAAGATATAAGGAGCATGTTATTTCGTTATTTTGTAGAGATTTTGTAACTTCATCGTACATGTGCACAATCGGCATGTACGTACCTACTGTGTTGCTTCCTTAATCCGAATTAAAGAAGATTCAGGATATTATTTTGATTAAACCGCGCCCCGCTGGAGGTAGCAGAATCTGCCCCCCCCCCCCCTACCTCTCCCTGATTGTCTCAATCACTTGAAAACAATGATAGATATCGACGTCAACCTTTCAGTACCTTATGCTGCATCAATTATACATCTTATCACAACATTTCAAAGAAAATGGTGGAGCACTTTGGGAGATAATGACGTTTTAATCACGTCATGTCAAGCCATTTTTGGTGGAAAAACAATAAATGTTTGAACAATCGTTGAAAATCGAGTTTTGAAGCAAATTGCACACAAAAAAAAACCGCCGAAAGAAAGGAAATGACATTATATTGAATATGGCTATCGCGGATTTGCGAAATTTTGAGTTTTTGACTCCCAAAAATAAATATATATTTGTTTCGTTGTCGAAAGTTATTTGTCGTTGTTTTACAACATACCACATACTGTACTGTTTGAATTATCATCATCATCATCATCATCATCATATATTTCGGATACATCCATTGCATGGTTTTTCAGTAATCCACGTCATTTACAGCTCAGTAAAAACACTGCATTAAAACATACTCATCGCATATCATACTCATTTCAAAGTTAAATTACATGACTTCACCTACGTTCGCTTTAAAAATTATAAAACTTGGAGAACACCTGACAGTCATCGGCAGCTGACTCCATGCCCGCGTCGCACGACACAGAAAGGAGCGCCGCGCAAACTCCGTTCTGACTCGGGCAACTTCCAGCTCTCGGTTTTGTGTCGCTCGAGTGGTGCGACAAGATACCTCGGAGCGGTCGGCCAGGAGTCGGCGGATTGACACTGGTGCGTCTGCGTCATGGATGAGCTTGTACATAATATGCAAGTCGTGCTCGGCTATAAGCGTTTCTATTCTGAGCCAACAGAGCTCTTTTAGGGCCGCTGATACTCGATCTCGGTACGCAAGGTCCATAACAATTCGGGCACCGAAGTTGACACACTTCTGAATGCGTTTTAGTTGGGTAGACGTGCATCCGCCCCACACAGCCAAACAGTAGCGTATATAGGGGAATACTAGTGCCTCCACCAGCAGCTTCTTCACATCGCGCGGTACACGGCGCTGCATCCTGGCCAGAGCGATAAGCGTGCAGTAGCACCGCTGCACGACAGTCGATATGTGTTTTTCCCACGCTAACGATGCATCTATGGTGACGCCCAATATCCTGACAAACGGAGCTGGAGTGATTTCGGAATCACCGATGAGAACAGAGAATTCCGGACTGTTCTGTCGTCGTGATTTGAGGATAATCATTTCAGTTTTTGACGGGTTTATCTTTAGCCTGTTCTGAGTATTTATGTGGGCCTCCTGGCTACGAGGGCCCCTCTGATCCCATTTGCCCCCCCCCCCCCCTGGGATAAATTATCCTTACACCCCTGTATGTGACACACTTCCGACCGCGACGGCTCGGGGATCGAGGTGACAGTTTTCGCTCCGAGACAACAAATGCGATATTTCCGATTTCTTTTCTAATTCTAGTGTCATGAAAATGTCGAGATTGCTGCGGTGTCTGTGCCGAAATGTAGATTTCCATCAGTGCTTCGGTAATGCAATTGTAAAGTAAATAGTTGTAAATGCGCCATAAACCAGCAAACGTCATTTTTGGCGTGTCGTCTGAAATGCTTGTCCAAACTTTGGGGTAAACTTCGCTGCCGTTTATATGGAGTTACAGGCTGTTACAAGCAAAGCGGACCTGGGTGGTCCGCTTTGCCCCGCTATTCACGGGATTGCATGTTACTGGCATGTATTTGTATTTCATGTGGAAGGCCGCATTAAAGATGTTCAAAGCGAATAGTTTAATTGGTTCGCTGCTGTTGTTATCGAGTTATAAGCTTTTGGAAAACGCTCGAAGTGCAGAGCATAGCTGCTTTGCTGCCGTTTATATGGAGTTACAGGCTGCTGGACTGGGCTAATTACCAATACATGACATTGGTGTTATCAATGAACATATTTCAGTATTTGAACGACGAGTACCTGGAAAATGAATAAATAAGTATTGTAAATAAACATTGTTTTAATTGAATGGGGTAGGGTGGTTCACTTTGCCCCGTGATTTCTTTTCACCGAAACATGTTTTGGCTTCTTCGGTGTCGAATTACGCCAATTTATATTAGTCCTAGATCAAATTCATCCTAATGAAAATCTGAGCTGAAACACGAAACTACCTTTCGGACGCATTTGTTGGTAGATTCCGATTGCCACTAAAAACATATGTGACGTCATTCCTTAGGTAGTCCGCTTTACCCCACTCTCCCCTACCTACGTGATAGGCAATAATGTAGTACGTGATAGGCCAACCATCATGGTATGGGGATTTTCCGGTTTTCATTCGGTTCATACGTAATTTTACACCCAGAGATTCCATGAAACGAGCAAGTCAGTTCAGTTGACACGTGTCACAACTGTGGTTAGAAAGCAGAAAACGCGTTTATATTTAAACCTCGGTTTTCCATTTCCTGTCTAGGCGCGCCAATAGAAGTTAATAGCAATTTTAATCACGAATCGACACAAACGATGCAAGTGCCGTTCCCAATCCGAAACAACTCAAACCACCGGCAGCACTCCATAGGAAACAAAAACAACAACGCGCAGCAACCAAAATCACAACAACGCGCAGCAACCAAAACCACAACAACGCGCAGCAACCAAAACAACAACAACACGCAGCAACCAAAACCACAACAACGCGCAGCAACCAAAACAACAACAACACGCAGCAACCAAAACCACAACAACGCGCAGCAACCAAAACAACAACACGCAGCAACCGAAACCACAACAACACGCAGCAACCAAAACCACAACACGCACCAACCAAAACCACAACAACACGCAGCAACCAAAACCACAACAACGCGCAGCAACCAAAACCACAACAACGCGCAGCAACCAAAACCACAACAACGCGCAGCAACCAAAACCACAGCAACACGCATCAACCAAAACCACAACAATGCGCAGCAACCAAAACCACAACAACGCGCAGCAACCAAAACCACAACAACGCACAGCAACCAAAACCACAACAACGCGCAGCAACCAAAACCACAACAACGCGCAGCAACCAAAACCACAACAACACGCATCAACCAAAACCACAACAACGCGCAGCAACCAAAACCACAACAACGCGCAGCAACCAAAACGCTGGCGCTCAACGTCTCCAGAACTCAAACGGACTACGTTGTATTCAACGACGATCCAACGTAATTCACGAACTCTCGTAACCTGCAATGACCTCGATGGTTTCCTTCTTGCTGAAATGAATGTATTGTCTCCAAGCCTACGTAACGCAACAACACCGCTCCAACCGGTCATTTCAATACAAGAGTAGTGATACTGCGTCACTGTGGAGTTATATCCAAGTGAATTCGACCAATCAAATGAATTGGTGCGAATGGTTGTTACACTTGGGGAATTCACGGCCCGGCCACTGTCTCGACAGCCGTGCCGACCCGTTCGTGATTCATGAGCGATGACGGCAGCGGCAATCCATCGGGTCCATCACAGGCCGCCGACACCAACCCCTGCTCACCAGCACTGGAACCGAACACAGCACATCGGATCCATCACAGGCCGACACCAGCCCCTGCTCACCAGCACTGGAACCGGACACAGCACATCGGATCCATCACAGGCCGACACCAGCCCCTGCTCACCAGCACTGGAACCGGACACAGCACATCGGGTCCATCACAGGCCGACACCAGCCCCTGCTCACCAGCACTGGAACCGGACACAGCACATCGGGTCCATCACAGGCCGACACCAGCCCCTGCTCACCAGCACTGGAACCGGACACAGCACATCGGGTCCATCACAGGCCGACACCAGCCCCTGCTCACCAGCACTGGAACCGGACACAGCACATCGGGTCCATCACAGGCCGACACCAGCCCCTGCTCACCAGCACTGGAACCGGACACAGCACATCGGGTCCATCACAGGCCGACACCAGCCCCTGCTCACCAGCACTGGAACCGGACACAGCACATCGGGTCCAGATCCACCAGTCACCACACCGGGTCAAGACCCACCACATCAGGTCTAGACCCACCACATCAGGTCTAGACCCACCGCGCCGGGTCCAGACCCACCGCACCGGGTCTAGACCCACCACATCGGGTCTAGACCCACCACACCGGGTCTAGACCCATCGTACCGGGTCTAGACCCACCACACCGGGTCTAGACCCACCACACCGGGTCTAGACCCCGCACACCGGGTCCAGACCCCGCACACCGGGTCCAGACCCACCACACCGGGTCCAGACCCACCGCACCGGGTCCAGACCCACCGCACCCGGCCTAGTCCCAGCATACCAACACCGGGCCGAACGCACCGAGCTCGCAACGTGCGTAGCTTCAGCTTGAAAGCTCCCTGCCGGCCAGGCAACTGCAATGAACAATATCACCTGGGCCTCCCGGGAACTTTCTAGCGGCCGACAAAGGGTGCATTTTAGCGTGATCACCGGACACCGGTCGGTCGGCGGAGGACAGACGCAGCCCGGGAGATCTCCGCGCAGACGCTACGCCCCAGCGACTCCAATCAACTCCGTCTAGACCGGCGGCCAATTTCGTGAAGCGAAGCGATGAGCCTTCGGGCCGGTGAGACCGCTATACCGGATGATAAACTATTGTTTTTTGTCACAGGCAATCCGGACTTAATGGTCCTAAAATACTTTTGATAAGACCCTCTATTCGTCGTTTAGATAGCGGGACTTCACACGACCATGGGCTTATAAAACTCCTTAACAAAATCAGTCCTAAGTCTCAATATTAGCCGCACACTTGGATGCACCCTGTGCTGCCTAGCTATGATACAAATGTCGTGCTTCTAAAGGGTATGCCTCTAAAAAGCTATAGACTGTATCCGCGTCACCTTCTAGGAGAGGGCAGATTCTTACAGGAAACGACTAAGTGACTGGTCACAGAAGGAAGAACCCACCTTCCTTTGACAGCGTCGTGACGTCACAGAATGATACAGAAACTGCGTCGTCGTAACTGATCTTCAACGTTGCTGGTGAGATCTCACCGGTAGCCTAGGATTTTATACAAATCCATTCCAATATTTGGTTCTTGCAACCCATGGCCCCTGTTTCTTTTATGTAAATATGTAAACTAAGTTTAAGCCATCGGACAAGTAAAACGTCACCAATTGCATTGCGGCGTTGGTGGGCTTTGTTCGGAGGACCTATTCGTCGATCCAACGTAAGTCAGCAGGCAGGGCAGCAGGCGGCGGCGACGACTTCACAAACCACCTGCAGATATCATTCAGAATGGTGCAGACAGCATAACTGATTACCTGCTGCCGGTGCAACAACCATCATGCTTGATTGGTATGTATGCTCGGCGATAGAGTACCTGGAAAGTGATGTCAGGGAATACACTGAATATTTAAACGCGTTCTTGCTACTGCAGCTCCACGGGACGTCAGAGTTCGCCCCGGAACTTCGCTCCACGTCGTTCAGTATTCACCCCAGAGGGGAACTGAGATTCAGCCGAAACACCTGCTGTCAGAATTTCAGTGCGAACTTCAGAGTCCAGCCGGCGGGTCGCAGGCTGCGTTGCCGTGCCGTTGCCGCCGCGCTGTGAGACCATGGCTGTCGTCATGGCAACCGTCTCCGCAGCGCACCTCGTGGTAACAGCGCACCTCGTGACCGGCAGCGGCTCACCGCCGGCTTCCGAACTTCCCTCGTCCGCAGAGACCCGGCACACAACTTCACCTGTCCACTTCACGTCCGGCGCATTTTCAGTCAGCAGACGGCAATGGCCAATGGCCTTCAAGCCACCGTGCCGGAGGGCGAAGACCGGTCCGAAGACCCTGTCTGCAAGCAATAGTAGCGATCTCCTAAAAAAATAAGTGGGGTTAAGTTATAGATGAGTACAAGTTAAGTTGCATGGCTCGTCCGTGACGTGTTATTAATGCCTCAAGTCAATGACATTTGTTTTTGCTAGAATAGAGTAGAAATAATTCAAAGTTCTCCTCATAAAATATCTTCATTATGACCGTCGACTAATGTGAGTAGTTACTTCATATTTTAAGAAGAAAACAAACTCTTACAAACGACACATTTCAACCTTTCTTAAACACGGGTCGGCTCCTTTAAATGCAGCTCCACCATATCTCCGGGTCCCGGCCGTGCCCTCCCCCTCTCTCTCCGCGATCAGCTGAGCGGGAAGGAGGGAGGGGAGCGGCGCACGGACCGCTTGCAGCGCCCCCGACAGCGGCAAAAAAGCCATGACGTGGCGTGACGCGGCGCGCGCCTACGCAGGGCCGCCCAGCAACAGCAGCCGCCGCGCCGCCATCCCCAATTACAAACAAAAAGTGGGGGCCGGGTGGCTCAGTTGGTAGAGCGTCGGACTCGGAATCCAAGGGTTCTAGGTTCGAGTCTGGCTACCGGCGCAAGTCATTCGGTTGCTCGGTTCTCCGCCCCGGAGGGGGGTGGTTCTCCTCCCCACCCGCGGCGGCATATAGCTATAGGCTGGACTACGGGGTGGGCGAGAACCACTCCCCTCCCCACCCCAAAAAAAGAGAAAAAAAGTAACCGCTTCAATAACAGCCAAAAGGTTCTCCAAGAATTCGGGTGTTATTGTCGCCAACTCTTCACCGTTTCGGGTGCGGGACCCTGTCCAAGTGCTTGTGGCAGGGTCGTTAGTTAGGTGGAATTAGCTCTTTAATTAGCTCTTTTTAGATAGGTAGTTTAGTTTTCCACAGTTCACTCAGGTAGTAAGTCCCCTCCAATTCTTTAGATTAATTGCAGCTGGCAACACGCTCTGTCGTGTGTGTCAGATTAACGTAAAGTTTAGGTTCCCTTTTTAAACTCTCCCTTCCTCCCTCCTCCGGTCATGGCGACCCCCCCCCCCCCGTCCCCCCGGACCCCCTTCAGGGGTCTCTCCCCTCCCGTCCCGGCGCGCGACCCCGAGCCCCCCCCCCCTGGATCTCCCAGCTCCCATCAGGAGCCCTGCCCTGACCGCCCCGGTGCTTGGCTCCCACCCGACACCTCCCACCTGACGGTCCGGCTCTCCTTCTCATTCAGAGGCAGGACGGCGTGGACATGAAGCACGCCAACCCTTTCGCGGTGCGCCGCCGGCTGGTCACCCTCTGCAGAGATGTGGCCTTCGCCAAGTCGATCCGCTCCGGCGCTCTGCTGGTCCAGACCCTGTCTGGCCAGCAGACGGCAACACTGCTAGGCCTAACGTCCTTCCTGGACATGACCTGTGAGGTGAAGGCCCCTGCCAGGATGAACTCCTGCCAGACCTTCATTTTCAGCCCCGAGGTCAGCGGTCTGACCGAGTCAGTGCTCCTCCAAGAGCTCGTGGCTCAGGGGGTGACCGAAGTGGTCCGGATGCGGTCGCAGAAACCTAACCCCAACCCGATGGTGCGACTCCGGTTCCGTGGACTCCAGCTTCCTGAACGAATTTACTGCGGCTATATAACGGTCCCAGTAAAGGAGTGGACCCCAGGGCCCCAGCAGTGCCGGGGCTGTTGGAGGTTCGGGCACCATCAGCGGACGTGCCACGCCCGTCATCCCACCTGTGGGAAGTGCGCGCTGTCCCACGAGACAGCCGACTGTGACGGTGGCGACACCGCAGCGAAGCGCTGCGTGTCGTGCGGCGGTCCCCACCTCGCGTGGTTCCGGGACTGCCCTGCCCGAGAGGCCGTGGTCGAGGAGACCAGGGCCCGCCGGGCGGCAAATTCCCAAGTCTAATGCCCATTCGCACTCGGAATTAGAGATGACGTCATAACTGTTCGGCGAGTCCATTATACCACCGGGGGAGGTTGGCACCTCCCTGAATAAGATGCTGGGCCGCGACAATAATCGAAGCTCGCTGTGTGTGATGCGCAGGGGCGCAACCATGTCCAAAAAAGTGGTACGGACAAATTGGCGTTGGGGGCGCCAGAGCCAGGGAGACTGGCAACAGTCTCCCGTTGCTGCAATGATGGCACCCCGGTTCCGTCAACACTAACACCTTTTCACAAGTGTATGTCCAAGTGTATGTGTGTCTGTGTGTATGGAATAAAATATGTATGTATGTCTCGTGTTTTATTTAATTTTGACTTTGAACGAAATACTTAACGTAAGATAGACATTATATTTACTTTATATTTACTTTGAACAATTCACTTAACGTAAAATATATACCCTATTCCCTAGTTCGCTCCGAGTTCACATAAACCGGTTAACGTAATTCTTTTCCTGGCAAATTGTCAGAAGTAATCCCCCCCCCCCGGAACATGGCTTTAGGCCGCTCCGGGGAAAACAGAAAAATAAAAAAGTCAAATTACGGGCCAGGCAGGTTTGAACTGCGAGCGGACGGCAACCGGGCCGTAGCGGGGCGGCCCCCAGTGCCACAAGGCATACCGTCGGTACCGGCGCAGTGCCACAAGGCACACCGTCGGTACCGGCGCACCGCAACAACGCCCAGCCGACGCAAGCCAGCAGTTATATTGGTAAATGACTTTGGTTATGGCATGCTGGCTTTGGATTTGAATGTTTAATTCGCGTCACGGATCGACGCGGGCGGGAGAGTGGCAGGTATTCGACACAGGCAATACGCTTCAAAGCCGAGCACGTTTAATTTGCTTAATTCACTGGTGTATTATTTTGTTCCCTATTTGCAATTGTAATGCTCAATACATTTTCTGTCAGGTCAGCAATGGTGGAGCATGCTGATTTCACCACAGTCCACACGAAACTGTGGGGAGACCGATTGGAACGATTGACGCTCGGGGACGCATTAGGAAGCCGATGTCGAGCCGATGGTTACCTTCACTACAGCTGGCGAGTCCTGCATCGCTCAGTATTTCGCCGGATGGACGGTTCGAGCGGGCAGATCAAAGCATTTCACACCGACTGAGGGCGGCGGGACCAACATTCACAGGTGGAAAAATAGACGAAAATTTGGTTAATGATTGCGGAAACTTTTTCATCCACGCTATGAAAAAATTACATATAAAAAGCAGTTGATTATCACAGTTTCTCAGCACTTAAGTTTTGAGTGCTTTTGATACAAATATACATCCTTTATGTTACTCTCCGTAGCATGAATCGGAACCATGTAACAAGTACGCGTCGTTTTTGTTTTCCCCTTCGCTGATATTCGTCAGCTGGTGGGCTGACGTAAGGATCTTATGACAGACAAACGATCGACGGTGCGACAGTATCGGTGTGATCGGCAACACGACGAATTCGCCGTAATCACGACGAATTCGTCGTTGATTCGTCGGACGCCGAATATTCGCTCAGTTTGTGTTCAGCAACACGACGAATCTGCAAACGAACGAATTCGCCCGACGAATTCGCTCTGACGGAGCGCGAATTGCCAAACCAGTCGTCGGGAGGGCAAATTTATTTTGCAGTGTGCCATAACATCATCTGCAGTATTGCTGTAGTGACTGCATTGTTGCTGAGTACTGACAAAGTTCAAAGTACCGTGATTTCTGAAAACAAATAAAATAACCACACAAACCAAGGCCCTATAATTACACAAACCATGACACGGCGCAGCAGTGACAAAGCCGGCGGATAATTTTGTTGTTACAGAACGCACGAGACAGCGAATTCGTCGGAGAGCGAATTCGTTGGATTCGTCGGAGAGCGAATTCGTCGTGTTGCCGATCGTACCCAAAAGCACGCATGGTATATTAAATGGCATGGTATTTGAAAAGCACACATGCAAATACCACTCTGCCGACTGATAACACATCAAACAAGTCATACAAATGTAGTTAGTCTACGAAGGCGGAATATGCATGGGTAATGCTTCGGGTACGTCCCGGCAAGACGGTCTTGGGCTAAATCTAAAATGCATGCCGTACCCATGCCAGAAGAATAATTAACAAGCGTTTGTGATTGACAAACAACATATGTAACAGCACAGTGAATATTGAGTGAAACAACAGTCGGATTTAAAATCTCAGAGGCAGAAAGCTTTCTTTTTACTATTTGAAGGCATTCCAAGATTGTAAAGTTTGTTTTCCGCATACATAGCGTGAGTTAGGCGAGACTATTCGCACGGACAACACTTCAATGTGGTTGGACTGTACCGCCTTACGTGCCTGTCCTCCGGGTAGTCTACCTGGACACTGAACAACAGGGCCGAAGACGGCAGTTCGCTCCTGGCGATCTCAGACTGTGCCGCAACACCTTACTGTCATGCGGAACAGCCTACACTGAAATTACGAAGGGTGACAGACCGGCCAATTCTTCCGACCTGAGGACGCTTACTCTTGATCTGACCTTAGGTCACCGATATCAAAATTCCGAGATATACGAATTGTAAGTACTTATGCCCTCATGACACCCTGTAAGTTTCAAACTGATCGGTGAGAAACTCTGGCTTTGGCACAACTGCAAACGTTTTTGGAGGTGGGGTCACTTGACCTGGTGTGGTGACCGGACCTGAGATGACCCGAGGTTCATTTTTTCTTCTTCTCAAAGTGTGCGCAATTGATGTCCTAATAGGTGTGCCAAAACTCGGCGGCGCTGCGCGCCGCCGTTTTTTCGCTATCTGCGAAAACCTGGGGGGGGGGGGCGGAAATCACCCCTCCCCTCTGCAGTGCGCGGGTTAAGGTCGGTTAATGTCAGACGAAAATGCATGGCACTTGCCGTTCACTCGTAATGTTAAAATTCGCGCAGGGAATTCAATCGGCGTATAGAGGCTATCGTGAAAGGGTGGAGCTATGCTCTGACGTCAGAGCTTAACTCCGCCCTGGCTGACCTTGAACCGGCGCTGTCCGCCCCGTGACCGGTCGGCTGTGAGTGGTGGGCGGAGTCGAGGGCGGGACCACAGAACGACCAGGCGTTAGCCTCTATCCGAGCTCACATTATCTTTAACATTACGAGTGAATGGAAAGTGCCCTAAATTTTCGATTGACACTAACCAACCTTCAAGAAAAATTAGCGCAGGTCTTGAAACGTCCATTGCGAGAAAGACGCTTATGCCAGTTGATGCATTCAAAAGTAATCGCCGACAATTAGGGTCCCAAGCGATCTGCCGTTCACAGTAGAGCACAGTAGAGTTCCGTGATATGTTCCATGTGTTCTATGGAAAAAAGTCGTGGATGGCTATGCAAAGTTCACACTAAGCCATTTTAAATTGCTTTAACGATACTTTAGCTAGTCTGTATCATTTCAGCAAGTAGTATTATTCCCTCCTTCCATGCATCACATATTGACGGCGCGGCCATGCCATCACTGGCACGAAACATGCACATTTACCCGGATTGTCTGGCTTTCCTGGCCCCGTCCCCGGTCGACATAAGAAGCTGCTGCAGTCACCGCTGGCCGCTGGGGAGCCCCGGTCGGGCCGTCCTGCTGCTGTCACCGCTGGCCGCTCGGGAGCCCCGGTCGGGCCGTCCTGCTGCTGTCACCGCTGGCCGCTGGGGAGCCCCGGTCGGGCCGTCCTGCTGCTGTCACCGCTGGCCGCTGGGGAGCCCCGGTCGGGCCGTCCTGCTGCTGTCACCGCTGGCCGCTGGGGAGCCCCGGTCGGGCCGTCCTGCTGCTGTCACCGCTGGCCGCTGGGGAGCCCCGGTCGGGCCGTCCTGCTGCTGTCACCGCTGGCCGCTGGGGAGCCCCGGTCGGGCCGTCCTGCTGCAGTCACCGCTGGCCGCTGAGGAGTACCGGTCGGGCCCATGTGCCGATCGCTCACCGGTTCGCCGAAAAGCCGGCGGCGCAGATGTGCCGATAAATAGGGGGGGGGGGGGGGCATGCACCGGCGGCCGGCGGCGCCATGGGACAGGTCATCACCGACCTAGGGCAGGCCGTGTGTGTTACCCCATCTCACGCCAGTCGACCACTCCAGTGCATGGCTCCTCCGACTGGCTCATCACGCCAGCCGGCCGCTCCAGTGCCGCCGGCCGCCCGACACGGACACGGCCGGCCGGCCAGTTCCAGGAACTGTTAGTGGTGTGACCACAGTCCGGGGCGGGGGGGTCAAGTTATTTGGTAGCCGTGACATCACCATGGCAGTCGAATCCCGCTCCATAGTCTAAAGGCAATGCAAAGAGGCTTGGTAGTTACCCCCTTGAATTGGTTATCTAAGAGATGGATACAGGTATTTATGCTCAATGGGAAGCTCGTTTCTTAAAGATTCCTAGAATGGCCTCCGATTTTACCTGAGACACTCCAATCGTTCGCAATTATCGGTCGAATGGAGGCATGTTCCGCCCACACGGCGCGCCGGAGCGGGGGTCCGCTGTCAGGGGCTGTACACCGCCGCCACCGCGCCGGCCGCAAGTTGGTGAGAACCGCTGCGACGCCTTGCCAGAGACTGTACCGCCGCGGGGCCGGCCGGCCGCCACCGCTGGCTGGCCGGCCCGGCGGCGGCCTGGTGCTTCATAATATCCGGCCTGAATGCAAACTCTGTTACAGCTGACTAATTGTGATATATCGTTAACATGGTGTTTATAGGTATTTTTCCAATAAAATTGATGTACCAATGAACTTTAAATATTATTTTCATTCGAATACACACAAAATTGTATTAAATATATTTATTTTCTATTCAGATATTTTCCGATGTGATTACCATATCCTACTATAAAGCTGAAATTCTAGAAGAAAATGAGAAATATTCCAAAAAGCATACCAGAAATAGTTGATATGGTAACATAGTTAGTTTATTCTAGTTTGAACGAGGCGTGACGTAACCATGGCAGTCTCCAAACTTGAACCTACTCATTGACCGGGGTCCGGCCGGCGCGCTCCTGCCCTGGCTCGGGGACGGGGTTCACGGTTCACGGACGACCCTCGAGCCAGCCGCCCGCAGCCCTCGCCAGCTTTTCGTGAGTTAATCTCTCTCGTCTGCTGCTTTTCATGGAAACAACTCGAGTGTTTCACTCATGTAAGCAGTTTTAGTTAGTTTAATAAACGGTGTTTATATTTGTTCCAGTGAGTGTGACGCCTCGCGACCGCCGCTGGGGGGAGGGGGTCACGACCCGGCGGCGGCAGGAGCGACGCTCCGCTCCGGCGTCCATTGCCAGGGCCGTCAGAGCGACTCTATTTCGGGCGGCACGAGCGGCTCAAAGACCTGGCAACATCCGCCACCCGCTCCGCTCGGCGTGTCACCGGTGCTGCCTACCGGTGCTGTGCGAGAGGGGGGGGGGGGGGGCTAGCGGGAGCCGTCAGCGGCGCACAGGTAGCCTGACAGCCGGGGCCGCCACGGCCTGCCACGGCCCGCCGAGCCGGGGCGGTGGCCCGGGGACTGAGGACGGAGGAGATTCGTCACGGCCGACACCTCCTCACACCGCTCCTCAGGGGGCTGACCGGTCAGCCGACTGAGCTGCCCCGCCATCAGTCACACGGCTGCCCCGCCATCAGTCACACGGCTGCCCTGCCCCCGCTGTGGCCGGTGTGGCCGGTGTAAGACACATTTTCTGACAGCCGTCACGCTGCTCCTCGTCCATCACGGCGGGCCGCGCTCCCGGCGCCAGACCTCGCACACGGCTGCCCACGGGCGGCACGCCCGTGGGCAGCCGTGTGCGAGGTCTGGCGTGGAGGCAGTGACACACACACGGCAGTGAAATCGGTAAATCAGAGCACCGTCGGTGGCTGATGAGCGCGTTTCAGAGCAGACTCATGAACACGGCTGCCACTGTTATGTCATGTCCGCCCACACAAAGACAAACAACACAGAACACCACATCGCATTTCCGTGAAAACCCGTTCTGCACGGCCTACCCCACACCGGCGCGTCTTCGCCGGCCATTCGTGAGAGATATGGGGCCCGGAGGACCGGCGCAGGTCACGTGAGCGGCATGATTCTGCAGAAGTCACACCCACCCAGACAGTCAGACCGCGAGATAGTGGTCAGCTACAGGGCCAGGTGGTCCGAGGAGGACCCACCCAGACAGCCAGACCGCGAGATAGTGTTCAGCTCCGAGGAGGACCCACCCAGACCGCCAGACCGCGAGATAGTGATCAGCTCCGAGGAGGACCCACCCAGACCGCCAGACCGCGAGATAGTGGTCAGCTCTGAGGAGGACCCACCCAGACAGCCAGACCGCGAGATAGTGGTCAGCTCCGAGGAGGACCCACCCAGACCGCCAGACCGCGAGATAGTGGTCAGCTACAGGGCCAGGCGGTCCGAGGAGGACCCACCCAGACAGCCAGACCGCGAGATAGTGGTCAGCTCCGAGGAGGACCCACCCAGACCGCCAGACTGCGAGATAGTGATCAGCTCCGAGGAGGACCCACCCAGACAGCCAGACCGCGAGATAGTGGTCAGCTCCGAGGAGGACCCACCCAGACAGCCAGACCGCGAGATAGTGGTCAGCTCCGAGGAGGACCCACCCAGACAGCCAGACCGCGAGATAGTGGTCAGATACCGGGCCAGGCGCTCCGAGGAGGACCCACCCAGACAGCCAGACCGCGAGATAGTGGTCAGATACCGGGCCAGGCGGTCCGAGGAGGACCCACCCAGACAGCCAGACCGCGAGATAGTGGTCAGATACCGGGCCAGGCGCTCCGAGGAGGACCCACCCAGACAGCCAGACCGCGAGATAGTGGTCAGATACCGGGCCAGGCGCTCCGAGGAGGACCCACCCAGACAGCCAGACCGCGAGATAGTGGTCAGATACCGGGCCAGGCGCTCCGAGGAGGACCCACCCAGACAGCCAGACCGCGAGATAGTGATCAGATACCGGGCCAGGCGCTCCGAGGAGGACCCACCCAGACAGCCAGACCGCGAGATAGTGGTCAGATACCGGGCCAGGCGGTCCGAGGAGGACCCACCCAGACAGCCAGACCGCAAGATAGTGGTCAGATACCGGGCCAGGCGCTCCGAGGAGGAAGCTTTTGGAGCTTCAATGAAGCTCCAATGATGCCCGACTACTTCAATGAAGCTCCAATGATGCCCGACTACTTAGTTATTACAAAATACAAAGTTGCTACGAAAACAAGCTCGGGACCTTTCCTATGCACTCCATTAAAACAACATGCCTGATCACCTTCTTGACAAAGTTTGCTTAAGATTTAAAGGACATACTAACTGAAGACTACTCGCTCCAGCCCTCATCATTCTACATTACATCTACGCTCTGCCTACCACCACCACCTAAACGGGTCATATATGGTGTGATGGTAGAGACGTGTGATGGTGTGATGGTAGAGACAGGGAAGAGGCGATTCAGCTGTCGAGCTTCGACACTATACAACTCGTTGCCCCCAGAACTGCTGGAGCCTCCCGTACCGCTGTTTTCTCGCCGCCTAAGGCGACACCCGACTGCTCAGTCTGCCGCGCCCGACTGACTCCCATTAGCCGCTTCCCGGGCCCGTGTGTGATGTGTGTGCGTGTGCGTGTGCGTGTGCGTGTGCGTGTGCGTGTGCGCGTGTGTGTGTGTGTGTGTGTGTGTGTGTGTGTGTGTGTGTGTGTGTGTGTGTGTGTGTGTGTGTGTGTGTGTGTGTGTGTGTGTGTGTGTGTGTGTGTGTGTGTGTGTGTGTGTGTGTGTGTGTGTGTGTGTGTGTGTGTGTGTGTGTGTGTGTGTGTGTGTGTGTGTGTGTGTGTGTGTGTGTGTGTGTGTGTGTGTGTGTGTGTGTGTGTGTGTGTGTGTGTGTGTGTGTGTGTGTGTGTGTGTGTGTGTGTGTGTGTGTGTGTGTGTGTGTGTGTGTGTGTGTGTGTGTGTGTGTATGTGTATGTGTGATGTTTTCACTTTGACCTGTACGAATGTGTGAGTGACTGTGTTACACATCCACCTGACCATTCGACCTTCTTGTATCTTCTGACGAGAGGTGGTAACAGCCACACGCTTGTTGTGGATCGCCTTAATAAACGTCTGAGTCTGAGTCTGATACGTGATGCGAATTTCGGCAACATTGAGCGACTTCTTCAACATGCCGTTATCCTCTGTTCCGTCGTGTCTGTCGCATCTGCTGTCATCTGTTGGTCATCTGTTGTCCCTGAACAAGGAAGGAAAGCTTCGGGTAATGGATGTTGTATCCGGAGCTGGAGGAGCCGGAGGCGGCATACACGTCCAATCCGGCGGCAGCACGTCCAGCACGTCCCAAAACGATCCAACACGCCTGGGCACGTCCATCCAGCACGTCCCAAAACGATCCAACACGCCTGGGCACGTCCAGACAACATCGAGGCTGACTGACTCGAAACACAGAGACTCGACTCGAGACACAGAGACTCGACTCGAAACACAGCGACTCGACTCGAGACACAGCGACTCGACTCGAGACACAGCGAATCGACTCGAGTAACAGAGACTCGACTCGAGACACAGCGACTCGACTCGAGACACAGCGACTCGACTCGAGACACAGCGACTCGACTCGACACAGCGACTCGACTCGAGACACAGCGACTCGACTCGATACACAGCGACTCGACTCGAGACACAGCGACTCGACTCGAGACACAGCGACTCGACTCGAGACACAGAGACTCGACTCGAGACACAGAGACTCGACTCGAGACACAGAGACTCGACTCGATACAGCGACTCGACTCGAGAGACAGCGACTCGACTCGAGACACAGAGACTCGACTCGAGACACAGAGACTCGACTCGAGACACAGCGACTCGACTCGAAACACAGAGACTCGACTCGAGACACAGCGACTCGACTCGAGACACAGCGACTCGACTCGAGACACAGCGACTCGACTCAACACAGCGACTCGACTCGAGACACAGCGACTCGACTCGAGACACAGCGATTCGACTCGAGACACAGAGACTCGACTCGAGACACAGAGACTCGACTCGACACAGCGACTCGACTCGAGACACAGCGACTCGACTCGATACACAGCGACTCGACTCGAGACACATAGACTCGACTCGATACACAGCGACTCGACTCGAGACACAGCGACTCGACTCGAAACACAGAGACTTGACTCGAGACAGAGCGACTCGACTCGAGACACAGCGACTCGACTCGAGACACAGAGACTCGACTCGAGACACAGAGACTCGACTCGAGACACAGAGACTCGACTCGACACAGCGACTCGACTCGAAACACATAGACTCGACTCGAAGCACAGAGACTCGACTCGACACAGCGACTCGACTCGAGACACAGCGACTCGACTCGAGACACAGCGCTCGACTCGAGACACAGCGACTCGACTCGAGACACAGAGACTCGACTCGAGACACAGCGACTCGACTCGAGACACAGCGACTCGACTCGAGACACAGCACGGCATCATAACCGACCGCAGGCAACAGCAATGGATGTGTGGGCTTGTAGCCAAGCCGATCAATGATCATTTATTTATTACTATGAGGTCATACATTCAAGCAGTTCCGCCCACCATGCGAACGAGCTGTGATAAGTGTTGTCGTCATTTAGTTCCATGGAACCTTCCATGTAATAGATGCATATCTCACAGCAAAGACCAAGATGCATCAATAAATCAGAATGCAGCGCCATGTACACCGCCTTGCTAATAGCCCTTTCCAATGCCAGTGCCGACGTCATGCGACACAAACGGAACCCGTCACTTCCGCTTCACATCGCAACCGACGTGACCGTGCATTTCCGGCGGACCCGCTCTGTCGCTTATTTGCATGTTTACCAAGTCGACTTCCGCAGTTCCGCCGTGGCGATATTCAACTCAGGATATCTTTAGCCGCGAAGGTGAGCGTCAACCGGCCTGCCTCATGAAAATTCCGCCGCGGACGCTGGTCGCGTCTCTTCCGGCGGCAGGTAGCGTGTAAGCGGCCCCCGGTGTCAGGTCACCTGGGTCAGTGTACGGTGTCGGAGGAGGCCCTCCGAGGCACGCTAGCCGTGTCGCCGCCAGCGCGGCGCCGCTCGGACATATCATGGTGCGCCTGTCATTTGACCACCAGGAATCCGCCGTCGGTGGCGTCATAGCCGGCAGGGTGGCTGAGCTGAGGTCGGCAGCGTGCCCGCACCGGCGATTGTTCGCAGAAACAGAGGAGCGACCCGGCGGTGCTCTCTCGGACAGGAGCGCCGGCGGAGGTCAGGGGTTGGGTGGCGGCGGGTCGCGGCTCGGGGAATGACGGGAGAGACGGAGGAGCGACCCGGCGGTGCTCTCTCGGACAGGAGCGCCGGCGGAGGTCAGGGGTTGGGTGGCGGCGGGTCGCGGCTCGGGGAATGACGGGAGAGACGGAGGAGCGACCCGGCGGTGCTCTCCCGGACAGGAGCGCCGGCGGAGGTCAGGGGTTGGGTGGCGGCGGGTCGCGGCTCGGGGAATGACGGGAGAGACGGAGGGAGCGACCCGGCGGTGCTCTCTCGGACAGGGAACGACCGGAGAGATACCAGCGGACTGCACCGCTGCCAACAGGGGCGGAGAGTCCGTAATCTGGTGGAGTGATGACATAACTTCGTCTTCCACTCCACCAGGTCAGCATGTACAGTCTCTCTTGAAAGTATCTGTGCACTGCGATGGGGGCGCCAACCGGCCCGACCACGGTTGGGTGGACAAGTTTGAGAGTCACTGATGTCTGACCCAACCAGGATCGTGGAACGCGAGGGGAGCCGAGCGAGCTGTCCAAGAGGTATCGCATGCCCCGGACCCGGTACTGTGCTGATGCACGATTATCTACTGTGCTCGACAGATCGCGTGGGACCCAATATTCGGCTATTTCTTTTAAAGGCGTCAACTGCCATACACGAATTTCACGCATATTAATTAATTCACGCAATTTTACGCATTAAATATTGTATTGTTGTCTCTCTCTCTCTCTCTCTCTCTCTCTCTCTCTCTCTCTCTCTCTCTCTCTCTCATCTCTCTCTCTCTCTCTCTCTCTCTCTCTCTCTCTCTCTCTCTCTCTCTCATCTCTCTCCTTCTCTCTCTCTCTCTCTCTCTCTCTCTCTCTCTCTCTCTCTCTCTCTCTCTCTCTCTCTCTCTCTCTCTCTCTCTCTCTCTCTCTCTCTCTCTCTCTCTCTCTCTCTCTCTCTCTCTCCTCTCTCTCCCGTCTTTCTATCTGGCTGTCTGGACATTTCCGCTCCGCACATGTTTGACAATCGTATCATTTAAAATGCAACATATAATGCAATACCTAATGAATACGAGGTTACCTGATAAGTATAAAAATAGGTAATTTGAAACACTCGAGGGAAACATATTGAGAGTAAGGTTTCAATGTTTCAAAACGAAACAAATCGTGATAAATGGTCAGGTAGGGTTATCGAATAAATTTGAGCCAGATGCATAATATAATATAATTAAAAATAATATAATATAATGTAAAATAATATAATATAATGTAAAATAATATGAATATAATATAATGTCATGTAATGTAACATAATATAGCATATAATATGAAAATCGGTTACCAGTAACATAAGCCCAATAACTACAGCGTAGCGTCTACTACAGCGTAGGTAAGCATAATAGGTCATAACACGAGGCTACACAAACTAATGGCAATTCTTCATAGGGATTGGCTCGCACGATACAATTACATTGACACGCAGCAACTTACCTTACTAGGCTTTACTACACGTTCCTGGCACGTCTCTTCTTCCAACTTCTTCTGACGCATTTCTGCATTTCTGCTAAATGCATTCTGTTTTGTGTGCTATTACGTTGATTATATATAGTTATTTTTCGATCCGATGAAGCTATAGTTTAGCTGGAAGCTATGTTTACCTTTGGGCAAGCGATTACATCAATCTTTCAAAGCCCACCTGCCACTTAAAGGGATATTGCCACCTCCGGCGGATTTCTAAAAAGCAACTTAAATGAATGGTGGGGATCAACAATCATGGTATGCTCAAGCTCAAACTTGCTCCTGCAGCACCTAAAGCAGTGTATCGGCAAAGCATTTTGTATTTATTTCTGACTCCAAAACGTTGGTCCCAGCTGTACTCAGTACTAGATTCATGATGGCCGCTCTCATCCAGTTTCGCTGTGGTATTGGCGCCCGCCCAAAGCCGAAGCGTACGAATTCGCCGAGACTTGACCTTGAAAAGTCTATCTGTGTTATAAGGTATAGGTCACATAACTCCTACGGTCCCAAAGTCGAGCCATATTAATTCTTGCAGTTGTATTATGAAAGAGGCTAAGGTTGTTGAAAATATAATTAACTGCATACGCTTTTTAATTTTAAAGTGCACTGACAGAATGGTGATGTTGAGTTTGCAACATTCAAAAGAAAATAACAGTCCGCAAAGAAGTGATTCTAAATAGTGATGTGGCGACTCCAATTGTACGAATGCTTGGCAAGCATGAGTGGGGCAATTTGTTTTTGTTTTATCTAATGGGGGAGTTTCGGGAACCAAATTTTGCAGGTGAAATCGGACACGCTTAATCGACCGATACATACCAAAAACTCCATATTGGCCTGCGAGGTGGCAATGTCCCTTTAACGAACCTTTAATCCCCGTAGAACAGTAATCTTAAAGTATACGCTGTTTTACAAGCATCATACTAACGGCGACACCATACAAATTCATACAAATATATAAATATTAAATTTATAATAGCCAACAGGCGCGGATCCAGACATATTCCTATGAGGGGACGTGTTAATGAGCGCGGTGTTAATGGCCGGTAAAAATGTGTGAACGCAGCATATTTTGTTAGTAGATCAAATGGAGAGGTGTTATTGATGAATGAAGTGACTACGAAGACATGAATGAGTTTTTCTGATCTACATGAATGTTTTGTCGTAATTTTTAATTTTGTAAGCTTAAATTTGTCGGTCTCCAGGGGAGGGGCCGAATCCACGCCTGGTCATAGTTTTCTTTGATCTAGTGATTGGTCAAATTATTATTACAAGTTAAAAAACAACTACATCTCTCATTTTACTGTCTGGAAACTGAGCTGAAGGATTCTAAATATTACCTTGTGGGCTAGGAGCTTAACATTTGCAGCTCTAATTCACCATCTCCCGCTGTGGCCGGAACACGACAGAGCTTTACTAACGGCGAGTGACAAGGCGGGCGCCGGGGTGGGTCGGGAAGAGAGGGGAGGGTGACACGACCTTTGACCGGTCGGTGAGCTGTCCGGCCGCGAATACACAGGGGCTTTCAAACCGCTTTGGGTAGTTCGCCGGATCGCCGCAACCCATGCACATACACTTTCAAGAGAGACTGTACAGTGCGGTGCAAATGTTCTGTCCATTTCCTCGGCACAACCAGCGCGTCTGTCGGTGCTGCACGCAGTGGAATCCAATGCAACTATGTATGCCCTCACCCCCGATATCGGGGGCGAGGGCTATAATAATTGTATTGGATTCCACTGCGTGCAGCACCGACGGACAGGTGGTGCCGATGAAATGGACAGAACATCTGCACTGCACTGTACAATGTACATGCTAGAAGGAGGATTTTGACATCCGCCCAATGAATAGGGTATTATGTACATTGAGCTTTGTGTGGTAAAGTTACGCTAATAAAGGTACAGAGCTGCGTGAAAACAGAGTTGGATCCAAATCACAGGGCATTTTTGTTACGAGCGATCTACCGAAGCCACATTCGACGTTCTTAAAAAGTCACATTGAAAGGTGTCTTGAAATATGGCTATACGGGGTATTTCTAGCTGAAAATAACAAATATGGTATTTATTTGGACGATAGATGGATATCCGTCGAAAAATAGACATGTTTCTCTTTTCTCATCCATAGCCATTAAAAACTTCATGACAATTATGACGTCATGCATATGGTAGCTTGCATATTGAAACCATTGTACACAATAACGACGGACTTTAGGCATATATACGCAGACTGCTTGTAACGTAAACAACCGTTGTGAGGACCCGAAACAAGTTTCGTGCCCCGATCGGGGCACGAAACAGCGTCTTCTAAAAGGGGCACTAGTCCTGTGTCGAAATTACTTAGCGTGGGGAGCTAATTTTTTCACACAACTCATTTTTCGATCTGCTCTACAAATATGTCATCTCAGTTCAAAACCCCATGTTAAAGGTGAACAACTCCTAACTCCTACTCCTAACAACTCCCTTTAAAAGAGGGAACATCAAGTCAAAATTTTTATTCGCGTTAAAATCAGTTTTGAACGGAATGAGGAAAACGGTAGCAGAGATGCAAAATAAAGTATTTAGGGGCTTAAAGACGTCTGGAAACCTACAATTTTAGAATCAACAGTTCCACGAAACCAACACCTAAATGTGCACAACAATTGGCCATTGCATATCAGCGGCGTTCTAAGCTTTTCATATCAGGTCAATCTTGCTATCAGCTCAGGCGAACCGATTCACAGGATATAATACCAATAAGGCGCCGTAGTTGGCGATGAACGAGCGAGCGCGAAGGAAATGTATGGGGAATTTCAACTCGATCGGGCAAGTAGTTTCTGAGATACAAAAAAGGGTGCGCACGTGCAGAGGCACCCACCTTTGACTTGTGGGAAAGTGGGGGCTGAGAGGTCCCTAACCACACACCAAATTTGAACACCATCGGCTCAGCCGTTCCAGAGATATAGAATAGGGGTGTGCACGTGCGCACGTGCAAAACCATCCCACCCCTCACTTGTGGAAAGGCGGCGACTGAGAGGTCCCTAACCACATATCAAATTTGAACACAATCGGCTCAGCCGTTCCTGAGATACAGAATAGGGGTGTGCACGTGCGCACGTGCAGAGGCACCCACCCCTGACTTGTGGGAAACTGGCGGATGAGAGGTCCCTAACCACATATCAAATTTGAACACAATCGGCTCAGCCGTTCCTGAGATACAGAATAGGGGTGTGCACGTGTGCACGTGCGCACGTGCAGAGGCACCCACCCCTGACTTGTGGGAAACTGGCGGATGAGAGGTCCCTAACCACACACCAAATTTGAACACAATCGGCTCAGCCTTCCTGAGATATATAATAGGGGTGGGCACGTGCCCACGTGCAGAGTCACCCCACCCCTGACTTGTGGGAAACTGGCGGATGAGAGGTCCCTAACCACACACCAAATTTGCACATAATCTGCCCAGCCGTTGCGGAGTTATTGCGATAAAATACTTTTCAACACCCCTCACGCAGCAAGCGCCACGCGCAGTGGTAGTCACCCACATGAGTCGGCACTGGTCTCAAACAGGGAAGGTTAGATGGGGCTGCTAAGCAAAGAAGTCTGCTTGTCAATCGGACGTGCGGTTGCAGAGATATGAGCTTCTCAAAAGCGTCGCCACGGGCCGGGCCGGGTGGGGTCGGGCCGCTCATAATCAGATTTTCCCCATACACCACGGAAGGACGAGCGCGCTCGCTCGTAATCAATGTTTAAGTTGGTCGCAAGGGAAAGCCAAACGAGAAAGAAAAAAAACGTCGGATCACTTACTTTCCATTGCCCGCTCACGGTACAGGAATTACGCCGAAAATACTTCACCGGTGAAGATCGGATGCTAGCGTCGAGGTCGACGACCGACATGAAATTATGTTACCACTCAACACAAACGGTTCAATCACGTCGACAGCACACCGACTAAGCCAAACTTTCACTTTCAAGTGGAAATACTTTGAGCCGAAATAGCTGCAGCTACCGCTGGGCGCTGAGGCTACACGCATCGGCCACACAACCTCCGCCGATGCGTAGTCACTCAACGACGTTCCCTGTCCAGTTCTACGGCCTAACGCATAGCGCAACGGCAAATCAAAAGTACGATCCAGTAAAAAGTACCAGCCCGAACACGACGAAACACTAAGCCGAAGTGTTTCGTTTTCACTAAGCCACGTGTCGAGACAGATAAAGTACGCCCTTCTTCTGTATACTAAGTGTGGACGACACATAGATCGGCTCACTGGCGGATCCAGGGGGGGGGGGGGGGGCAATCCGGCCATGGCCCCCACCAAAAGCCTGGAAGGGGGGGCCAACATGTCTTTTGGCCCCCCCAAACAAAATAAAAATATATATAAATAACTGTAATATGAGCCTCAACGCATATAAAAAACAATACAATTCCGTGTTCTGTGAAATTTTAAGAAAAAAAAAATGAACACGTTCATAAATAATGATTTCGTCGTCGACGAAGGAATAACTAGACCCACGACCAAGGGCGGATCCAGGGGGGGGGGCGAACGGGGCCATGGCCCCCCAAGCCTGTTTAAGGGGGGCCAAACTATGTTTTGCCCCCCCCCCCCTAAGACGTGAAATTTAATGCATGCTATATTTGCGTTTTTAGAACGGTACTGGGCATCCCAAAATTGCAGCAGTCAAAATCAAGCTAGCCTCAGTCAAAAACTGAAAAATTTCGCGCCGCTTCGCGGCATGACACAAGTTTCGCAATTGCATATACAAATTTGGAAAATTAATTCCATTAAGTGTCTTGCAGAGGCTCTCCTTGGCGGTAATTGCTGGCCCCAGGGCCAACTCTCTTCATACAATATTATCTTTAAAGCGGGCTACATGTTTAGCTTGTCTGCCGAGTTCCGAAAAAGGCGACGCGAACGCAAAGACGCGGACTTCGGCAACCGGAAGCTGTTCCAGCGGTGACCAACTTGTTGGCCCGAAGAGCTAATAGTGGGGACCAGGCCAGGACTATCTCCCCAAGCCATCTCCCCCAGGCTCCTCCAGATCCACAGGGACCATTTATGCGCGGAAATGTCGGTCTGCCTTTTGCTACTTTGAAACCATTTGCACCGTTGCCAGTTGTTTGTTACAGTTCGGTACATAGGTATGTATACAGACTACAGTTATTATTATCATATGTACTATTGAGCGCAGACTGCCACCGGCCATCGTGATTTACTATCCGAGGCTAATGTATATGAAAAAACTACCTTCATTTCAACATTTTGCATCATACCGAGATGTGCAACCAGGAAAAGGGGTTACCTGAGGCTTGGCTCCACTCACGGTCTGGTTCCAATATTAAAAATGCGTTTTCCACGACCTAAAATTAAAATGTTCACGCCGCTTCGCGGCGTCACATCAGTGGCCATCGTCATAACGAAGCCATCGTCATCGTCTTCGTTTCGTCGTAACGCTGAATTGAATGAATAACATTTTTAGCTTACTATCCTCTACAAGGCTAAGAAGCTAAAAATGCCTATGTTTCTGGGTTTTATCAGGCAAACCCGAGCAAAAAAAAAATCGCGCCGCTTCGCAGCGCTAAATAACAAGTACCTACTATAACATGCAAATCCACATTAGAAATGTTGCAAAGGCTTAAATACACGCATAACAAATTGGGGTACATTTTTTTTTCGTCATTTCAGCCGACCCCCCACTCAAAAATTATCGGCGACGCCCCTGGGTACAGCTGACAATTGACATAGTTTTTATCAGTGTAAGGCAATGTCGGAACAATACAAACTGCAAGCTGACATCTTTCCTTTTTCGATATCCCAAAAGGTCGAAAACCTATAAAAAAAATGGGGGAAAAAATCGAAATCGTGTGGTTGCAAAATAAAGTGGCCCAAATCCGGGAAGAAATTCCAAATTGGGGGTAGGTAAGGTCCGCTAAAAAAACGGTTTGGCACCCCTCCCCAAAACGGCCGGCTGGATCCGCCCTTGGATCGGCTAAGCTTCCCACAGCAACTGTATCAACAGAACTGACAATGATCATTTCATGCCGACGGGTGCTTGGTGAGAGATGTCACTACAGCGCCGGTGTGTGTTGTTAGCATTTAGCATTAAGTGGATTCACAAATTTACCCGAGTCAGAACGCTGTAGACAACAAAACGAAGTGGAGACAGCTGAACAGCTAATAACTGGCCAGCATGATCCTGGTTGCTTAAAGGGAATAGTACACATTTAACAGCTGAACAGCTGTTAAAGGTGTACTATTTGCAAGGCGTGGGCCCTGTTGTGACCGGGCCCTCGTCCTGACCGAGGGCCCGGTCCTGACCGAGGGCCCGGTGTTCTTGATACGGGCCTGTTACTGGTAGGGGCCGTTCCTGGTAAGGTACCCGATCAAGGCAGGGCCCGGGGCTGGCAGAAGCGTGATATGGGGCACGGTCATGTCGAGGGACCCGTTTAACTGAGACAGCCAGATTGTCGAGAGTACTGAGAAATCTCCAAATCTGAGATTTTTCCTTCCAAAACGACCTAGTTGCTGAGTTTCAACGCAAAAACCGTTGGGTATATTTGGTCATATTTTAAAGGGCCAATCTTGTCACGTTTCGCATACGTCATTAGTATTCCTACTGCACTTCGTTTTCGCTATTTGAACCGACCGTCACCGAAACGCATCCTGTGTTCCAAGGCCCCATAACCAGGTAAGGACACGAGCCATTTTACCTTGAACTCGGCAGACCGCCGGATGACGTCACTGGCGGCAGCCGGCTCCTTCGTCGGCGCCACGCTCAAGCGGAACACGTAAGTCAGCCGCCAGTTACAACTCGCCAGCGGCGCACACAGGGAGGAGGGGGGGGGGGGTCAAAAGGGTCAGCTGACCCCCAATATCTGAGGGGCACGCATCGCATGGCCCCGTATTCTGGCCCATACCTGGCGCTGGCAGGGGCCGGTCTTGGTCAGGCCTGATCGAGACAGGGGCCCGTTGCTGGCAAATTGGCGTGATATGGGGGCCGGTCAGAACGATGGCCCGGTCCTTGTATATTCTTAATGCTGGCCCATTTATGGTAGGGGCCCAGTCTTGGTCAGGTCTGATCGAGGCAGGGGCCCGGTGATGGCAAAGGCGTGATATGGGGCCCGGTCAGGACGAGGGCCCGGTCACAACAGGGCCCACTCCTTGCAAATTCTTGATACGGGCCTGTTACTGGTAGGGGCCGTTCCTGGTAAGGTACCCGATCAAGGCAGGGCCCGGGGCTGGCAGAAGCGTGATATGGGGCACGGTCATGTCGAGGGACCCGTCACATGACCCGGTCCTTGCAAATTATTTATACGGACCCGTTCTTGGGCAGGCCCGATCGAGGCAGGGGCCCGGTGCTGGCAAAGGCCCGGTCACAACAGGGTATGGTCCTTGCAAATTATTGATACGGACCCAGTCCTGGAAGCGGCCCGGTCTTGGTCACTGGTCAGGCCCGATCGAGGCAGGGGCCCGGTGCTGGCAAAGGCGTGTATCAGGGGCCCGGTCAGGCGTCGAGCCGGTTCCTTCGAATTATTTATATCACGGGCACATGCCTGGCATGGCAGTAAGGCAGGGGCCCGCTCATGATCAGGCCCGATCCTGACACAATGTGGCATGCCGGGGCCATCCTAATGAGGGCCCTCTCGTGACAGGGGCCGTTTTCTGCGAACCGAGAGCCCATGTTAACACAGGCCCGCTCGAACATGGTAAAATCCGCGGTCAAGGCAGGCAGAGGTCGAGGAAAGCTGTCTTGCAAATTACGAATTTTGTGAAGAAAACCTTATATTTTCGGCGTCTCATACGAGCCTTCTTTTACGCAACGTCAAGCTGAGCCTAGCCAAAGTTGGGGGGGGGGCGTCCTGAAGTTGGGGGGGGGGGCAAGAGAACCCTCTGCCCCCCACTGTTCCCGGGCCTATGCGCCGGCGGCAGCCGTGTCACGGACGTCGCCAGCGCCGGCTGTGCGCTGCGCGCTCTGCCGCCAGTTACGTCACATGATTTTTGATGGCTCAGACGAGGTGGCCTATACGGCGCTCGCCCAAGCGGTGTCACCCCCTGATGTGTTCATAAGCTATACATATTATTGGCCATAACTTTGTCAATTTCCATTGGATTTCCGATTGAAAGTAATGCCGACACTCGTCTTGAAAATGCAGATATTTTGATGGGTGGTTCGTACCTGTAACTGCAATGTTCGTTGCAGGATAAGGATCCATAATTCATGCCCCTATTATACACGTAACTTCAGGTTTTGAATAAATAGCTTGGTTAATTTTGAACCGATTTCCAATTGAAAATTACCAAAAGATGCTTCGTGAAAGTACGCATGTTTTGATAGGTGGCTGGTCGCGGTACCTGCAATATATCGATTAAATTGTGCTAATGTTTGTTCTTGCATTACGCTGTCTTGCGGCAAGTTTGTGATGAGCTAGCTATAAATATTATTGGCCATAACTCTGTCAATTTTCATTGGATTTCCAATTGAAAATAATACCGACACTCGTTTTGAAAAGGCACACCTTTTGATAGGTGGCTCGTACCGGTAGCTACCATATTCTCCGCAATAGAAGCACATTCACTTGTAACTGCGATACATTAGGGATACATTTTGCATGTGGTTACAGTTTTAAGTAATTACCTCTGTCAATTGTGAACCGATTTCCAATTGAAAATTACGAATAGATGCCTCGTAATAAGACGCATTTGTTCATTAGTGGTTGGTCGGCGTTCATGCAATATATCGATTAAGTTTTGACAAAGTTTGTTTTCGTTTACGATGAATTGACGCTTAGCTCAAAATATTATTGGCTATAACTTTGTCAATTTTCATTGGATTTCCAATTGAAAACAATGTCGACAATCGTCTTCAAAAGGCACACCTTTTGATGGGTGGCTCGTACCGGTAGCTGCAATATTAACATTTAACTGCACATCCACCACACACCGATGCACACACATTTAAACACATGTGTGGGTAGGTATATCACATTTATTTATGGACATGAACATTATGGGTATGTGTTCACGCAACGCCACTCCAACTCTACTCATACAAGGCCATAGTGTACACATTCACACATTTTCAATCGCGCCCAATATACTCGCGAACCGCGACCCAGCGAACGAGGTTGTTAGTGGTGCTTACATGTTGTGATTCAAGGATAAACGTTTGCCGGTATGACGTCACCACTCGTTTTGGTGACACAAGATTATTGTGACGTCATTTGTATTAATATCAATATTTTTTCTAATAATGACAAATGATTACCTTTTTTCTCGCAAAAACGAATGCCAGAACCGTAATCAGGACACTCTTTCCATCACTCCACATGCTTTTCCCAAGGTGTACCCCTTTAACCCTCGCCAGGGTAGAGGGGGAGTGGGGGGGGGGGGGGGGGGGGGTGGATGCCACCCCCTCGTTGTTCGGGAATAACTAGCGTAGTTATCAACCGATTGCGATTAAACTCTCAGTAGCCTACTTTCGAACAATTTGACACATGCTCGGAAAATTTGAAACGTCTACTTCCCATGACCCGTGACCCATGACCTATGCTGTTTCTCAAGGTCATGTCAGGCGCAACCGGCGTCCCGTAGTATTGATGTTTGTAACTTGTGCACTTTCCGAGTATGTGTTACTCAGGAGCATATGTGCAAGTGTTAACAGGTGACATTTATGGTTTCCACTGAGATTGTGACTTGAGTTGACCTTTTCAGAGGTCAACCAAAGTCATTGACCTCCGATGACCTGATATTACTTTTTTGGCCTCTGACAGTTTCTAGGACATTTTGTGACGCTGATTTCAAATTTGGAATCCATTTTGCATTATTATATGTTCCACTGGGGTCATGCACTTCCACAGATTAACCCAGGTCACTGACCTCCGATGACCTGCCATGACCTTGTTGGACTCTGGTAGTTTCTAGGACATTTTGTGACGCTGATTTCAAATTTTACACCCATTTTGCATAAGTATACGCTCATTCACGATTCTAGCTCGATTCGAATTAAATCTCTACACATTCACGATTTGGATGAAATCTGGGTCATTGACATGACCTGAGGCCATCTATTGACCCAGGATCTTAAAATCGGATAGCAACGGCCCTTCCTCTCATCACAAGCAACACGCTCGTTTTTTAGTCGAAGCTCAATTAGGGGCGAAACGCCAGGGGGTCGTACCCCCCCCCCCCCCCCCCCTGCCTGTTCACGTAGGTATTAGGCGGGTTAAACCCTACCCTGGCGAGGTTTAACCCGCCTCGCGACCCGCTGGGGGGGGGGGGGGAGGGGTGCTAAAAGTAGCACCCCCTCCGTTTTTCTTCAATAACTCAAAAACGCGTGTATATAGCGACACTAGATTTTCAGTACCTTCCCTCCCATCAATTCTACCCCCTCCTACAAAAGTAAAATACATTTATTCCAAACACTTTTGAGAAAACAACGTTTTAGTGACGTCATGTCATGCTACTTTTGGCCCAAAGCAATGTTCAGCAATGTCGTATTTTTACCTTCATGACCTGAAATTGACCTGCCCTCTTCGATTTCACCACCAAAATGTCCTTCACTACTGAAGAACAGGTGCATTGCATTATACCTGTTATAACGGCATAATAGGTGCCTGCACTTCTGTGTGTGTGGCTGCTATACCACCTGAGCTGTAAAAAGCTCGATTTGGACCTATTTCGACCTTTTGTGACGTCACAGGTCAATGAATCGGGATCCAATGGCGTGCTTTGAGATGGGACGGATCAGGGGTTTTAATGGCGTTTGATTTGTTTATATCCGACTGATAGATCCTGAGATAGCAGGGGTGATACTTTAGCCCCCCCCCCCCACCAGTCGGTCGCGTATAGCGAAATACCCCAGGCGGTGCCGGGTTAAGGGGTTTGCGACTCCCATAGCAACCGGACGCATTAGCACACAATTTCAGTACGATGACCGTTATGTTTAAAAAACCGTTACACTGATGTCCCCACTCCCCAATATTGAGTAACCGGGGCAATACTAGACACAGCGAGTCAGCGTGGT
>JAXIVJ010004831.1:45000-52500 GCA_036785665.1 Chirona hameri
GAGAGTGTGGCAGAGGGGAGGCTAGGAAGAGGGAGGCGAGAGGACTGGCACTGGAGCGGGGAGAGTGCGGCAGAGGGGAGGCAAGGAAGAGGGAGGCGAGAGGACTGGCACTGGAGCGGGAGAGTGTGGCAGATGGGAGGCAAGGAAGAGGGAGGCGAGACGACTGGCACTGGAGCGGGGAGAGTGCGGCTGAGGGGAGGCAAGGAAGAGGGAGGCGAGACGACTGGCACTGGAGCGGGGAGAGTGCGGCAGAGGGGAGGCAAGGAAGAGGGAGGCGAGAGGACTGGCACTGGAGCGGGGAGAGTGCGGCATAGGGGAGGTTAGGAAGAGGGAGGCGAGACGACTGGCACTGGAGCGGGGAGAGTGCGGCAGAGGGGAGGCAAGGAAGAGGGAGGCGAGAGGACTGGCACTGGAGCGGGGAGAGTGCGGCTGAGGGGAGGCTAGGAAGAGGGAGGCGAGACGAGTGGCACTGGAGCGGGGAGAGTGCGACAGAGGGGAGGCAAGGAAGAGGGAGGCGAGAGGACTGGCACTGGAGCGGGGAGAGTGCGGCTGAGGGGAGGCAAGGAAGAGGGAGGCGAGAGGACTGGCCCAGATAAGGCAGTTCGTCGTGTGAACCCGGCAGCGACGGACAGGGACACAGAGTCGCGACGCACTCCCCCACCCACCATACCCAGCATCCCCTTGTCCTTGTCCTCATCCCCCCCTGCATTCGTCGTCCACCCAGCGTGTTTTCGTTCGCGGTGGTGGTATAGTACGGAGCCACGCGAATGAATGATAAAACGCGCTTCGGGTGCAGACGGCCAATAACAGCCAAGTAACGAACGTAATAACGAAGCGAACGGGAGAAGGATACACTAATAGTTATTACAGCCTATGCCCAATAGTCAACGATAAGCTCGCGAATTCTGAGTGGTACATCTGTTAATACTTCACTGGCAGTGGAAGCCACGAAAGTGCCTCGAACTAGCTCATCATAACGTCCAGCATAAAATGCAGGAACACCTGGGCAGACACCGGTTACGAAAGTAGAGACACGGTTACAACAACGCTTAGCCGGAAAAGAGCAAGTCAACAAAGGCAACACATAAGCCCGACTAAAAAAGAACCGCTTCGACGAGTGGCCACAACAAACCGCAGGGCATAGCTACTTTTCGCCGGAGTTCCTGTCACACAATAGTTCAAGGCCAACAAACTGGTTCACTGGTGGTCCACATCGAAGAAGAAGAAGAAAAAAAACACCAACAAAAACGCGTCGGAGTACGGCTGGCATTCGACTGAGGCAGCTAAAATTAGCCACAGTATATGAGATAATAAGCGGCTCCACTGTCTGTGGACCCTGTGCACGTGCTGTGTGTCCACAGTGTATGAGATAATAAGCGGCTCCACTGTCTGTGGACCCTGTGCACGTGCTGTGTGTCCACAGTGTATGAGATAATAAGCGGCTCCACTGTCTGTGGACCCTGTGCACGTGCTGTGTGTCCACAGTGTATGAGATAATAAGCGGCTCCACTGTCTGTGGACCCTGTGCACGTGCTGTGTGTCCACAGTGTATGAGATAATAAGCGGCTCCACTGTCTGTGGACCCTGTGCACGTGCTGTGTGTCCACAGTGTATGAGATAATAAGCGGCTCCACTGTCTGTGGACCCTGTGCACGTGCTGTGTGTCCACAGTGTATGAGATAATAAGCGGCTCCACTGTCTGTGGACCCTGTGCACGTGCTGTGTGTCCACAGTGTATGAGATAATAAGCGGCTCCACTGTCTGTGGACCCTGTGCAGTGTACACCCCGAGGAGGACGGGGGGGGGGGGGGGGGGGGGGGTCGCGCCGCGTCTCCTGTGCACTCCGGGGCCGATCGCGGGTCTCCTCTGCAGTTAGCCTGCACTCCCAACTGTGCAGTGAGTCGTTATCAATCTCTGGACCGGGCAGGGGAAGGAAGCGAGGGCGATATGTCCGCAGCTCGCAGCTACACAGGCCTGCAGAAAACAAACACGTCGGGTCTCCATTCTGACACAGGTCACTCACGGAATATCAAATAGATGGGTATCGGTAACATTAAACACACAATAGCTGGGTCTCGATTTTCTCACAGATCACTCACAGAATATCCGATACAACAGACAGCAGCAGCCGCAGTTGGGCGGTACGGTGACAGATTACCTGAGTTGGGTACGAAGGCTCAGTACAGTAGACAGCAGCCGCAGTTGGGCGGTACGGTGACAGATTACCTGAGTTGGGTACGAAGGCTCAGTACAGTAGACAGCAGCCGCAGTTGGGCGGTACAGTGACAGATTACCTGAGTTGGGTACGAAGGCTCAGTACAGTAGACAGCAGCCGCAGTTGGGCGGTACGGTGACAGATTACCTGAGTTGGGTGCTCAGTACAGTAGACAGCAGCCGCAGTTGGGCGGTACAGTGACAGATTACCTGAGTTGGGTACGAAGGCTCAGTACATCAGACAGCAGCCGCAGTTGGGCGGTACAGTGACAGATTACCTGAGTTGGGTACGAAGGCTCAGATCAGTAGACAGCAGCCGCAGTTGGGCGGTACAGTGACAGATTACCTGAGTTGGGTACGAAGGCTCAGTACATCAGACAGCAGCCGCAGTTGGGCGGTACAGTGACAGATTACCTGAGTTGGGTACGAAGGCTCAGTACAGTAGACAGCAGCCGCAGTTGGGCGGTACGGTGACAGATTACCTGAGTTGGGTACGAAGGCTCAGTACAGTAGACAGCAGCCGCAGTTGGGCGGTACGGTAACAGATTACCTTAGTTGGGTACGAAGGCTCAGTACACCAGACAGCAGCCGCAGTTGGGCGGTACGGTGACAGATTACCTGAGTTGGGTACGAAGGCTCAGTACACCAGACAGCAGCCGCAGTTGGGCGGTACGGTGACAGATTACCTGAGTTGGGTACGAAGGCTCAGTACAGTAGACAGCAGCCGCAGTTGGGCGGTACGGTAACAGATTACCTTAGTTGGGTACGAAGGCTCAGTACACCAGACAGCAGCCGCAGTTGGGCGGTACGGTGACAGATTACCTGAGTTGGGTACGAAGGCTCAGATCAGTAGCATTGGCAGCGATCAGATGCCTGGGTTGCTGGCCGAATCGGACACCGTGCCCTCTCCGGCAGGGGTCAGCCACCCACTGCCCCACACCTGAGCCAGGCAACCTGACCGCACCTGGCGTCACCCACGACAACGAACTCCGCAGAGACCCGGCCGGCCGGGTCCACTAGGCAGTTAAGCAGCACTAAGAGGTGATGATGTGTTCGGCAGTACACACTACAGCCACAGGTACTCATGGCAGCAACCATCACTTTTTCAGCGGCGTCAGCGATCACACGACGGTGACGTCACCAATGTTTGACGTCACCGGTGTCTTGACAGGTCCACCTGACATCTGCTGATCTGACCGGGAAGTGCCAGGAGGGCAGCTGTACCCCGGGACCGACTCCGTACCCGCTGTCCTGCCGGCGCCCAGCGCGTCGGCTCAGCACTCAGCAGCGCGAGCTGGCTCAGCAGTCGCACGCCGCTCCGGTGTCGGTCGTGTCAGGTGGGCTGGTGTCAGTCCAGGGTCAGTACGGCCGTGACCCCAGACATCGGCGGCACGTGGGTCGAGCTCCACCGACGGCGTGCCGGCCGCCCGTCCAACCCCGCAGCAGGCCCGTCCGGTGTACCGTCCAGCAGCACAGCAGCCCCGCCTGATGTACCGTCCAGCCCCGCCTGACGTACCGTCCAGCCCCGCCTGACGTACCGTCCAGCCCCGCCTGACGTACCGTTCAGCGCCGCCTAATGTACCGTCCAGCCCCGCCTGACGTACCGTCCAGTCCCGCCTGACGTACCGTTCAGCCCCGCCTGACGTACCGTCCAGCCCCGCCTGATGTACCGTCCAGCCCCGCCTGATGCACCGTCCAGCCCCGTCTGATGTACCGTCCAGCCCCGCCTGACGTACCGTCCAGCCCCGCCTGATGTACCGTCCAGCCCCGCCTGACGTACCGTCCAGCGCCGCCTAATGTACCGTCCAGCCCCGCCTGATGTACCGTCCAGCCCCGCCTGATGTACCGTCCAGCCCCGTCTGATGTACCGTCCAGCCCCGCCTGATGTACCGTCCAGCCCCGCCTGACGTACCGTCCAGCCCCGCCTGACGTACCGTCCAGCCCCGCCTGACGTACCGTCCAGCGCCGCCTAATGTACCGTCCAGCCCCGCCTGACGTACCGTCCAGCCCCGCCTGATGTACCGTCCAGCGCCGCCTGATGTACCGTCCAGCCCCGCCTGATGTACCGTCCAGCCCCGCCTGACGTACCGTCCAGCCCCGCCTGACGTACCGTCCAGCCCCGCCTGACGTACCGTCCAGCGCCGCCTAATGTACCGTCCAGCCCCGCCTGATGTACCGTCCAGTCCCGCCTGACGTACCGTCCAGCGCCGCCTGATGTACCGTCCAGCGCCGCAGCAGCCCACCTGCCACCCATCCCCGTCACCTGCCACAGCCCACGGACGGACGGTACGGTAACACCGGCGGGCGGTACAGTAACACCGGCGGGCGGTACGGTAACACCGGCGGGCGGTACGGTAACACCGGCGGGCGGTACATTAACACCGGTGGGCGGTACGGTAACACCGGCGGCCGGTACGGTAACACCGGCGGGTGGTACGGTGTACGGTAACACCGGCGGGCGGTACAGTAACACCGGCGAGCGGTACGGTAACACCGGCGGGCGGTACAGTAACACCGGCGGGCGGTACAGTAACACCGGCGGGCGGTACGGTAACACCGGCGGGCGGTACGGTAACACCGGCGGGCGGTACAGTAACACCGGCGGGCGGTACAGTAACACCGGTGGGCGATACGGTAACACCGGCGGGCGGTACGGTAACACCGGCGGGCGGTACGGTAACACCGGTACGGTAACACCGGTACGGTAACACGGTATACAGCGAAACAACGGTAACACCGGCGGGTGGTACGGTGTACGGTAACACCGGCGGGCAGTACAGTAACACCGGCGGGCGGTACGGTAACACCGGCGGGCGGTACGGTAACATCGGCGGGCGGTACGGTAACACCGGCGGGCGGTACGGTAACACCGGCGGGCGGTACAGTAACACCGGCGGGCGGTACAGTAACACCGGCGGGCGGTACAGTAACACCGGTGGGCGATACGGTAACACCGGCGGGCGGTACGGTAACACCGGCAGGCGGTACAGTAACACCGGCGGGCGGTACGGTAACACCGGCGGGCGGTACGGTAACACCGGCGGGCGGTACAGTAACACCGGCGGGCGATACGGTAACACCGGCGGGCGGTACGGTAACACCGGCGGGCGGTACGGTAACACCGGCGGGCGGTACGGTAATACCGGCGGGCGGTACGGTAACACCGGCATGCGGTACGGTAACACCGGCGGGCGGTACGGTAACACCGGCGGGCGGTACGGTAACACCGGCGGGCGGTACGGTAACACCGGCATGCGGTACGGTAACACCGGTACGGTAACACGGTATACAGCGAAACAACCACGCTTTCAATGCCAGGTGGACTGGTGATTTTGTCAGTTTTTCTTTCTTTCCAGGGACTGCAGCTTACAGCTTTTCGGGCTATACCGTGGATAAACATGATAAGATATGCATTGCACGTTATGCTACAGTCGTGTAGGTACGTTGTTACAGAGGTGGCCGGTTCGGCGATTTATATCGGGTTCTTCCGGGGGAACGTTGTTGGAAGGGCTCTGCACCTATTTCGACGTAGTGCATTGTCACGCCGTATGACTGCATTAACGTCCTGACAATCAAAGATGCTTCGTCTTACAATTGTTACCCTTCATAACGCCCACACAATACCACACTCAGGCACGTAGCCGGGGGGGGGGGGGGGGGGGGAGGCGGCGGGCGGCGAGTGCGGCCGCCGCCCTCCCCCTGGAGGCCAGGAGGGCCCTTTTCTGTGCGCGAGGACCCTTTTCGGCGACGAGACCGCGCGAAGCGCGGTATCATGGGCTTTTTACCACAAAAGCGTGGTCTTTAGAGAGTTTAGAGGACTTCAGAGGCCCTAAAGGGCCACCAGGACCCTCTCTGAAAGACCAGAGGGCCCCTTGGACGTTCAAAGGGGCCCTGTGCATGTAAGATGGGCCCCTGGCCAGACCGAAAGGGCCCCTAAGCGGGTCAGAGGGCCCCTTGAACACGTCGAATGGGCCCCTAGCCAGCACCTAGGGGCCCCTGGGCAGCAGGTTGGAGGGCCCCTGGACAGACCAGAGGACCCCTGGGAAGTTAAAAGGGCCCCTGTGCAGGTCAGAGGGGCCCTGACCAAACCGAAAGGGCCCCTAGGTGGGTCAGAAGCGCCCCTAGGTGGATCAGAAGGGCCCCTGAACATACCGAATGGGCCCCTAGTCAGCACGGAGGGGCCCCAGGGCAGGTCGGAGGGCCCTCGGAGCATGTCGCAAGGCGGCAAAGCAGCCAGTGAAGTCCCTTGTCAGGTCGGAAGGGCCCCTTGGAAGGCTGGAGGACCCCTGGAGAGACCAGAGGGCTCCTGGAAAGTTAAAATGCCCCCTGTGCAGATCAGAGGGGCCCCTGACCAGACCGAAAGGGCCCCTGGGCGGGTAAGAAGGGCCTCTGAACATGCCGAATTGGCCCCTAGCCAGCACGGAGGGGCTCCAGGACAGGTCGGAGGGCCCCTTGAGCATGTCGGCAGGGCGACAAAGCAGCCAGCGCAGTACGACCAGCAGAGTCGCTTGGCAGATCGGAGGGGCTCCTGGGCAAGTCAGAGGGGCCCCTGGCTAGACCGAAAGGGTCCCTGGGCCGGTCGGAAGGGCCCTTGAACATGCCCGATGAGTTCCTAGCCAGACTGGAGGGGCCCCTGGGCAGGTCGGAGGGGTCCCTAAGCATGTCGGCAGGGCGACAAAGCAGCCAGTGCAGCTCCTGGCCAGGTCGGAAGGATCTCTGAACCGGCCGAATGGGCCCCTTGACATACAAGAGGGCATCTTGGAAGGTCAGAGGAGTCCCTGGTCAGACCGGAAGGGCCAAAAAGCACGTAGAGATCTCAGATGAAGATGAAATACAAAGGACTTATTCCACAATACAAAATTAAAAGCGGAGCTTTCGGGTATATTGTAACACCCTTCGTCAGGGTGTTACAACATACCCGAAAGATCCGATTATAATTTTTCCTGTAGAGTAATGCCCATTGCCCAGGCTGCGTGATCGTGATATGCGTGATCGTTCCGGAAAGTACGCACGGTTTTTGCAAGTTTGCGTCTTTGGCGTACCGTTTTTTGACACCGTCCGGGATTTGCGTAGTATAGTGTTGAAATGGTAATGAGACTGATCCATTTGATGAATACGCATCAGTGCTTGAGTACTCAGGCTTAAAAGTAGTCAGGGATTTCACGTGGGTCAATACTCAATAGTTTAGGCTCCAGAGGTTACGATGGCATTTTCTTTAACACAAAATCGTGAATAACTTTGTATCGGATGAACATAGAGCAATAATTTTGACACCAACGTGTTTGT
>JAXIVJ010004831.1:55000-75000 GCA_036785665.1 Chirona hameri
GGAGGGGACTCTCCCGCTCGCTCCCCGGCCGGTCCCAGTTGAAGGGGTGCCGTCCTCCCCAAGGTCACCTCGGCCCCTGCTGGCGCCGTCACCGGCCGGCAATCGGGTCAGATGACATCAGTGTTGACCGAGCGGGAGACCGCTGCCAGGACTAACTGGCGACCCACCACGGAACCGTGCGGAACCGGTCCAGAGCGGGACCAGAACCCCAGCCAGCGGCCGACTAATGCAAGGCGGCATCAGAGGGCACTATAAGGCCGGTCAGGCTGCCGTACAGCTGATCTGTCGGCTGTCAGATTAACATTAGTCAAGAGATCGATCCGACTATGTGGCTCAGTTGGCGCAGTTCCCTGGCAGGCACCGTCGTATATATTCAGTAAAAGTGGGACACTTGTGTGACACATTGGGACGACCAACATCAATCATATAACTCTTTCTATTCACCGCTACTGTGAATATATATATATATATATATATATATATATTATACCGCTTATGACAACCCTGTCTTACCTGTTACAGACGGCTGCCAGTCACGTTAGTTAAGCTGCGCCAGGCAGGCTGTCACACTTTGTCACCCGAAACCGCAGCCAAGGCCACAACGAAACTCGTTTCATGTCCTGCTCATACTTAAAACCACACGGACTGTGTTGCTAACGGCCTCTAAATATACAGCCTCGGCCTTCTGAAGGTACACACACATTGCACTGCTGTTGGCATTGTCAAGGACTTTGTCCCGGGAGGCTTACGCTCTCTGCGGCGACGACCATCCAGTCAAGGTCGACGCCGTGGCAACTGCACTGAGGACAAACATTCGGTCGGCTGCCCACACACAGTATGCCAGGGGATCACCCACGGCGCAAATACCGGTGACGTCACAGTCATGTGATCGCTGACGCCGCGGATGAACCAGCCGGAATGTGATGTGAATGGCTGCGAAAAAGAAACACGAACTGAGTTGACCCGGTCATTGGCTTTGCAAGAAAACTAGGCGATCGAAAACGAATATTGATGAATCGGTCGTTTCTTTTTCTGTAGCGAACTCATTTGTTTAAGTAAGTCGGGCCGAGTAATACATTGACTTGAGTAAATCCAGGTCCCATGTCGCCACCTCCGAGGTCAGATTGTGCCATCTAACCAGGCAGCTACATCCGAGCTAAAATGGAAACCTGCTACACAAACATTCCGATACATTTGATTATGTGCCATACACACAGCACCAATACAACTTAAATCGCAACTGGCGAACCCGAAACGGCCCAAGCAAATCTCTTTGCTGGTCAAACTCACAAAAGTTCTACAAAATAGTCGCCAGAATTGCCTTAAGTGTGCGGTGTGTCGTCTCAGCCGAGACGCTGCTACCGCTCACCACGCGGGACGTCCGGGTCTCTATGTCACGGTCGTTACGTCACGGCTGAGACGTCAGTCACGCGGCCCGCCGACCGATGACCCCTCTAATGACCCGGGGACTGCAATGACTGAATCCTCCCCCACCCACCTGCCGGCGCCCCGACCCCGGCTCTGACCAGGACAAACACACGTGCAGTCCAGTGCAGACGCGTGGGCCGGGTCGCTGGGCGCAGTGTTTGTAATTACGAGAGGAGCTTTCATCACCGACAGTGGTTCACATGAGAGATGATTAAGGATGGCGTACGCTCACCAGTCAAGAGTGATGAACCACCAGGCATGAACCGTTTGTTTAGAGCGCCTCTGAATGGGGGTAGGTAACGTATATGCCTTGATCATAGACATTCAAACCCACGTAGGTAACACAATAACACATATATAAAGCAAGTACTGCGCTAACCCTGATCTGAGGCTAACGCACATCACACATAACTTACACAAGTACAAAGTCATCAGATCTCTCATACATACATCCCATACAGTCATCAACCACATCAGCTCGATCCTACCGCCGAACACGACACCGGGGCGGCGGCGGCGCGGCTGCCGGGGTGTGAATGGCAAAAACACTGGCACTGCTGCCGCCTCTGCCTCTGCCTTTACCTCTGCCTCTGCCTCTGCCTTTGCCTTTGCCTCTGCCTTTGCCTCTGCCGCCGCCGCCGCCGCCGCCGACCGCGGCGACCGGCCGACGCTGCCGACCTCAAAGGTCATCCTGGCGCGGCGGCGACATTATCGGCGCGCCGGCGGCTGATGCAACGCCCCCGCCTCCGTCGGTGACGAGCAGCGGCGCGCGTCACATGACGTCTCGCCGCCGACAGACGTGACAGAGCGTGTCGAAGCCGTCTCTCCGACAGCAGCCGGTGGTGCCGTGTCACCCGGCGGCCGAGAGCCGCCTGATTCGCTGCTCACCTTCCCCGGCCGGGGTCACCCACGGTCAGCGTCAGAACGTGAACACCCCTCCTGCCGCCGCCGCCAGCCGTCCGTCCCGCTGGTCTGCCGTCTGCCTGTCCTGTCCATGCCTGTCTGCAGCATCTGCAGCATGCCTGTCTTGTCGTGTCGGCACGACCGTGAAAACACCGTCTGCTAACGTCACTAGACGGCGAGAGGTAGGGTCTGCTACATGCCGCCGCCGCCGCCGCCGCCGCCGCCGCTACGACCGCGCACGCAACGCCCCTTATCAGCTTGTTCGATTCTCCACTCGCTGTAGGAGGAATGCCTGCATGGCAGCGTGTCTAAGCGGCGTGTATTTTTTCCTGCTGCAGACGTCTGGACAGGGCTTCGGTCGCGACGCTCCCCAATGACCATGTCAATCCCAATGTTCTAATTTAGTTATTACAGCGCCCAAACCACCAAAAGACTCATTTTTGCAGTGTTCAAATGAAATTCAAGGAACAGAAACGGGCATTGACCGTTTAATACCTGAATCATGTGACTTCCACTCATTCTCATGGAGCAGCAACTCCATCTCCTTCGAAAAGCTATCATCACTGGAATCATGCAATCGCTACTTTTGCTAGATTACATCAGTGAACTCTAAATATCGCAGAAGTTCGGCCACCGTTTCATGCGGCAACTCCGCATGAAGCTTAGATTTGCAAACGTTATTACCGATTCCCGACGGGAACAATGGCCTCTCCCGGAAAACAGTTCTGGAAAAACTGCCTCGCATTCGCTTAATTGCAGTCCGCTATTCATGCATACCAAGTTGCGTGATTAGATTGCTGCAGAATGGAGCAGAGACAAACGCTATTAAAGGGACATTGCCACCTCGCAGGCCAATATGGAGTTTTTGGTGTGTATCGGTCGATTAAGCGTGCCCGATTTCACCTGCAAAATTTGGTTCCCGAAACTCCCCCCATTAGATCAAAAAATACATTTGCACCACTCATGCTTGAGTGGTGCTTGGGTGGTGCAAGCATTCGTAAAATTGGAGTGGCCACATCACTATTTAGTCACTTCTTTGCGGACTGTTATTTTCTTTTGAATGTTGCAAACTCAACATCACCATTCCGCCAGTGCACTTTAAAATTAAAAAGCGTATGCAGTTAATTATATTTTCAACAACCTTAGCCTCTTTCATAATAAAACAGCAAGAATTGCTATGGCTCGACTTTGAGACCGTAGGAGTTATGTGACCTATACCTTATAACATAGATAAACTTTTCAAGTTCAAGTCTCGGCGAATTCGCACGCATCGGCTTTGGGCGGGTGCCAATACCACAGCCAAACTGGATGAGAGCGGCCATCATGAATCTAGTACTGATCACAGATGGGACCAACGTTTTGGAGTCAGAAATAAATACAAAATGCTTTGCCGATACACTGCTTTAGGTGCTGCATGAGCAAGTTTGAGCTTGAGCATACATGATTGTTGATCCCCACCATTCATTTAAGTTGCTTTTTAGAAATCCTCCGGAGGTGGCAATATCCGTTTAACCCGCGCCGTGCCGGTGCTCGGCGCCACCTTCGCCGTGCCGTGGGTTAGACACCTCCTCTAACTCGAAAACTAAAAGGGCTAGAAAGACGCTGAAAAAGGCGTTCGAAAGCTAATGACGAGCACATTCGAAAGTACATAAAAAAATCCCTCACGTCAATATTGAGGTCACCAGAGGTCATCAAAGGTCAAATTTTCCAGTTTTAGGACTTCGCTCCAGAAACCCCCAGATATCACAGGAATTCTAACTAGGAACAAACGGAAAAAGCAATGGAAAGCACTTGAAAAATGCAATCGCCAAGGTGTCCTCATATTTTAGCTCAGGTCGATAGTGTAGGCTCCACAGCTTATCAAATATCAAAAATGCTATTTTTTTACAAAACAGATTTTCACGAATAGCTTTTTAACGAATAACGACAAGGCACTAATTGTGATGCCATCGTGTTTGTCTCGTCAAGGCGCTTCGAGTCATATCAGTGTTGACCAGGTAAGGTCAACATAATATTTTTACCTCAGGTCAAGGTCAAGTGATGACCCAAGTAGGTCATGTTGCATATGGGAAGACGTTCCTCGACGAGACAAACACATTGGTGTCGGTTTCACTTATCTGTCGTCATTATGTCGAGAGTTATTGACATAAAACTGTTGGTGACCTCGGATGACCTCAGCTGACCCTGTAGGGGTTACTGAACAAAAATGACACCTAGATCATCAAGAATGGCCTATAATAGCATGATCCAGTAGGATTTATACTGATATCTTGCGTATCCTTGGAATAGGAAGCATTTGAATATTTCCCATTGACTAATAATGGAGAGGTCACGAAATTGGCCCGACCTTAGGTCGCTGATATACAAAAATCAAAGATATACGAATTGTAGATATATATATATGACCTTATGAAATCCTGTAAGTGTAAAACAGACCATCCAAAAACTGTGACTGTGGTACGACCACAAGTATTTTTTTTAAGTGGGCCGTGGGGTCACGTGACCTTGTCTGGTGACCTGACCTGAGATGACCCGATTATTTATTTTAAAAAAAAGCATAATGTGGACAATTGATGCCGGAAAAGCTGTGCCAAAAACGGCGGGGCTGCGCGCCGCCGTTTTTCCGCTATCCTCGAAACCCCTGAGGAGGGGTGTCCACCCCCTCCCCCACCCCCCCCCCCCCCGGCACGGCGCGGGTTAAGCAGCCAAATATAGGCTTCTAGCTGTTTAATTTGATATATTATGTCGACTCCAGAGAATAGTGTTTGTCGGAAATGATTCAGTCGCTTGACGCCGAGCCTGCTGAGCTGCATGCCGCTCCTCATTCATCGCCTTTGATGCATTAAATGAGAGCACAGGATGACAGGCTAACGCTTTCATACTTCACGCTATCACAGGTCCTCAACAAGGGAGTAAGTTATCATGTAGCATGCAGCGCCGGACAAAACGCCGCCACTGCCCATCTAGGTGAAAATGATACAAGTCCAAGTGACAACAAAAAAAACACAGCGCCGACTGCGCCGGACACTACTGCATCAGAAACACCGCACTGGGTGTGCAACACATACTGCAGCTCTGCCGTCACATACTGCAGCTCAGCATCAGAAACACCGCACTGGGTGTGCAACACATACTGCAGCTCTGCCGTCACATACTGCAGCTCAGCATCAGAAACACCGCACTGGGTGTGCAACACATACTGCAGCTCTGCCGTCACATACTGCAGCTCAGCATCAGAAACACCGCACTGGGTGTGCAACACATACTGCAGCTCAGCATCAGAAACACCGCACTGGGTGTGCAACACATACTGCAGCTCTGCCGTCACATACTGCAGCTCAGCATCAGAAACACCGCACTGGGTGTGCAACACATACTGCAGCTCAGCATCAGAAACACCGCACTGGGTGTGCAACACATACTGCAGCTCTGCCGTCACATACTGCAGCTCAGCATCAGAAACACCGCACTGGGTGTGCAACACATACTGCAGCTCAGCATCAGAAACACCGCACTGGGTGTGCAACACATACTGCAGCTCTGCCGTCACATACTGCAGCTCAGCATCAGAAACACCGCACTGGGTGTGCAACACATACTGCAGCTCTGCCGTCACATACTGCAGCTCAGCATCAGAAACACCGCACTGGGTGTGCAACACATACTGCAGCTCTGCCGTCACATACTGCAGCTCAGCATCAGAAACACCGCACTGGGTGTGCAACACATACTGCAGCTCTGCCGTCACATACTGCAGCTCAGCATCAGAAACACCGCACTGGGTGTGCAACACATACTGCAGCTCTGCCGTCACATACTGCAGCTCAGCATCAGAAACACCGCACTGGGTGTGCAACACATACTGCAGCTCTGCCGTCACATACTGCAGCTCAGCATCAGAAACACCGCACTGGGTGTGCAACACATACTGCAGCTCTGCCGTCACATACTGCAGCTCAGCATCAGAAACACCGCACTGGGTGTGCAACACATACTGCAGCTCTGCCGTCACATACTGCAGCTCAGCATCAGAAACACCGCACTGGGTGTGCAACACATACTGCAGCTCTGCCGTCACATACTGCAGCTCAGCATCAGAAACACCGCACTGGGTGTGCAACACATACTGCAGCTCTGCCGTCACATACTGCAGCTCAGCATCAGAAACACCGCACTGGGTGTGCAACACATACTGCAGCTCTGCCGTCACATACTGCAGCTCAGCATCAGAAACACCGCACTGGGTGTGCAACACATACTGCAGCTCTGCCGTCACATACTGCAGCTCAGCATCAGAAACACCGCACTGGGTGTGCAACACATACTGCAGCTCTGCCGTCACATACTGCAGCTCAGCATCAGAAACACCGCACTGGGTGTGCAACACATACTGCAGCTCTGCCGTCACATACTGCAGCTCAGCATCAGAAACACCGCACTGGGTGTGCAACACATACTGCAGCTCTGCCGTCACATACTGCAGCTCAGCATCAGAAACACCGCACTGGGTGTGCAACACATACTGCAGCTCTGCCGTCACATACTGCAGCTCAGCATCAGAAACACCGCACTGGGTGTGCAACACACACTGCAGCTCTGCCGTCAGAAACTATTACCAATGAATATCCATCAGTGATTCATAACTTTCAGATACTGTGCGCTGTGCGCCGAGTATGACTGGCCGGTGGCCACCAGCCAGAAATCGCAGAGCAGAGCAGAGCAGAGCCTTCCCATTTGGAGGCCGATCAAACTGCATGATACCAGCTTCAGAACGATCCACTATCTTCTATACCGACCATAAACAGGTTGTGGGCAGCGCCATCTGAAGACGAAAACACGACCTACGTCCACACAATACATATTTTCACAGCTCGCTTACTTAATTAATGCCTGATCAGCATCTCAGGAAACGAATGTCCGCGCCTGCGAGATACAATCATCTCTTGATTGTGACTTCCTGATTCCCGACTTCCAGCAGGAGAAATACACGTTCTCCAAAGACAGGGATAAGTCATTTCTTCATGTAAGTTCTTCTCAAAGTGACCGCGTCATGTCAGTCACTTAGATAACGGGGACAAATGACCCATCAGCTCCAGTCCCAAGGGGCAAATTTCATAAAGACTGTCTAAAACTAGGATAGTCCTACTTCTAACTAAATGAAAACTTTCGTAATATTTACATTTAACGAATGTTTTCAATGCATACTCACCTCACAAGAGCTCTGTCAGTTACATATATGTTCGTGGAACGTAGCGTGGAATGCTAAAATATATACCAAATAATAGTCACTTAGATCATGCTTTGGGCGAACACAGACAATAGTTTATGTTTCTGTCATTTCCCGGACCATCGACTCCAGACCGGTTCCTAGATTTAATCAAACGCAGCTGCACATACAGGCAAGCAGAGCATTCCCAGGCACCCCTGGATTCTGTGGAATACGTACTTCAAAGCATGAGCGAAAAATAGCAGCAGAGAAGTCCATAGGAAGTGGTTCCACCCGAATAAATAATTTGAGGCCTGGGCCTCGTTTCATAAAGCTTTTGGCGTAACTTACGAAATGCGTGAGTTACGCCATCAAAAGCTACGCACCGTAAATAAGTCCGTTTCACCAAGGTGCCGACGGAGTTGTTTACTCCGGCGCAGTTTGCGTTGCTGGCCTAAACAATCAAGGGTGTTTTAAAAATTGAAGTGTATTGAAAGCATTATAATAAACATTTGTTTTTAATGCAATTATTGAAATTGGAATCATAAAAATAATTAAAAAATATTTGTAAAATAAATAATGGTAAAATATCGTTTCTGAGTAAATAAATAACAAATATTTTCTGGACCCAGGCGAAAGCCATTAGAGCTGCCATTATCGAGCCCGCGTATCCGGTGTGAGAATTTAAAGCCGCACGTATGAGGGTTTAGTGAAAAGCTCGCGTGATTCTCGTTTTTTGTTCTTATTTAATGAATACATTACTAGTAAATCAAATTAATAATACGCTTTCTAATGCATGTGAACAGTCATGGCGATAATGCCGATAGAACCACCAACAGAAATCCTCGTCTCAAAAATGAATCGGACATATTGCCACTTGCCAGCACGCAACGCAAAACGATGCGAGACAGATTTACTTTATATATATACATGTAATCCAGGCCCGGATCCAGGCAGAGACATAAAACTGTTGGTGACCTCGGATGACCTCAGCTGACCCTGTAGGGGTTACTGAACAAAAATGACACCTAGATCATCAAGAATGGCCTATAATAGCATGATCCAGTAGGATTTATACTGATATCTTGCGTATCCTTGGAATAGGAAGCATTTGAATATTTCCCATTGACTAATAATGGAGAGGTCACGAAATTGACCCGACCTTAGGTCGCTGATATACAAAAATCAAAGATATACGAATTGTAGATATATATATATGACCTTATGAAATCCTGTAAGTGTAAAACAGACCATCCAAAAACTGTGACTGTGGTACGACCACAAGTATTTTTTTTAAGTGGGCCGTGGGGTCACGTGACCTTGTCTGGTGACCTGACCTGAGATGACCCGATTATTTATTTTAGAAAAAAGCATAATGTGGACAATTGATGCCGGAAAAGCTGTGCCAAAAACGGCGGGGCTGCGCGCCGCCGTTTTTCCGCTATCCTCGAAACCCCTGAGGAGGGGTGTCCACCCCCTCCCCCACCCCCCCCCCCCCCGGCACGGCGCGGGTTAAGCAGCCAAATATAGGCTTCTAGCTGTTTAATTTGATATATTATGTCGACTCCAGAGAATAGTGTTTGTCGGAAATGATTCAGTCGCTTGACGCCGAGCCCGCTGAGCTGCATGCCGCTCCTCATTCATCGCCTTTGATGCATTAAATGAGAGCACAGGATGACAGGCTAACGCTTTCATACTTCACGCTATCACAGGTCCTCAACAAGGGAGTAAGTTATCATGTAGCATGCAGCGCCGGACAAAACGCCGCCACTGCCCATCTAGGTGAAAATGATACAAGTCCAAGTGACAACAAAAAAAAACACAGCGCCGACTGCGCCGGACACTACTGCATCAGAAACACCGCACTGGGTGTGCAACACATACTGCAGCTCTGCCGTCACATACTGCAGCTCAGCATCAGAAACACCGCACTGGGTGTGCAACACATACTGCAGCTCTGCCGTCACATACTGCAGCTCAGCATCAGAAACACCGCACTGGGTGTGCAACACATACTGCAGCTCTGCCGTCACATACTGCAGCTCAGCATCAGAAACACCGCACTGGGTGTGCAACACATACTGCAGCTCTGCCGTCACATACTGCAGCTCAGCATCAGAAACACCGCACTGGGTGTGCAACACATACTGCAGCTCTGCCGTCACATACTGCAGCTCAGCATCAGAAACACCGCACTGGGTGTGCAACACATACTGCAGCTCTGCCGTCACATACTGCAGCTCAGCATCAGAAACACCGCACTGGGTGTGCAACACATACTGCAGCTCTGCCGTCACATACTGCAGCTCAGCATCAGAAACACCGCACTGGGTGTGCAACACATACTGCAGCTCTGCCGTCACATACTGCAGCTCAGCATCAGAAACACCGCACTGGGTGTGCAACACATACTGCAGCTCTGCCGTCACATACTGCAGCTCAGCATCAGAAACACCGCACTGGGTGTGCAACACATACTGCAGCTCTGCCGTCACATACTGCAGCTCAGCATCAGAAACACCGCACTGGGTGTGCAACACATACTGCAGCTCTGCCGTCACATACTGCAGCTCAGCATCAGAAACACCGCACTGGGTGTGCAACACATACTGCAGCTCTGCCGTCACATACTGCAGCTCAGCATCAGAAACACCGCACTGGGTGTGCAACACATACTGCAGCTCTGCCGTCACATACTGCAGCTCAGCATCAGAAACACCGCACTGGGTGTGCAACACATACTGCAGCTCTGCCGTCACATACTGCAGCTCAGCATCAGAAACACCGCACTGGGTGTGCAACACATACTGCAGCTCTGCCGTCACATACTGCAGCTCAGCATCAGAAACACCGCACTGGGTGTGCAACACATACTGCAGCTCTGCCGTCACATACTGCAGCTCAGCATCAGAAACACCGCACTGGGTGTGCAACACATACTGCAGCTCTGCCGTCACATACTGCAGCTCAGCATCAGAAACACCGCACTGGGTGTGCAACACATACTGCAGCTCTGCCGTCACATACTGCAGCTCAGCATCAGAAACACCGCACTGGGTGTGCAACACATACTGCAGCTCTGCCGTCAGAAACTATTACCAATCAATATCCATCAGTGATTCATAACTTTCAGATACTGTGCGCTGTGCGCCGAGTATGACTGGCCGGTGGCCACCAGCCAGAAATCGCAGAGCAGAGCAGAGCAGAGCAGAGCCTTCCCATTTGGAGGCCGATCAAACTGCATGATACCAGCTTCAGAACGATCCACTATCTTCTATACCGACCATAAACAGGTTGTGGGCAGCGCCATCTGAAGACGAAAACACGACCTACGTCCACACAATACATATTTTCACAGCTCGCTTACTTAATTAATGCCTGATCAGCATCTCAGGAAACGAATGTCCGCGCCTGCGAGATACAATCATCTCTTGATTGTGACTTCCTGATTCCCGACTTCCAGCAGGAGAAATACACGTTCTCCAAAGACAGGGATAAGTCATTTCTTCATGTAAGTTCTTCTCAAAGTGACCGCGTCATGTCAGTCACTTAGATAACGGGGACAAATGACCCATCAGCTCCAGTCCCAAGGGGCAAATTTCATAAAGACTGTCTAAAACTAGGATAGTCCTACTTCTAACTAAATGAAAACTTTCGTAATATTTACATTTAACGAATGTTTTCAATGCATACTCACCTCACAAGAGCTGTCAGTTACATATATGTTCGTGGAACGTAGCGTGGAATGCTAAAATATATACCAAATAATAGTCACTTAGATCATGCTTTGGGCGAACACAGACAATAGTTTATGTTCCTGTCATTTCCCGGACCATCGACTCCAGACCGGTTCCTAGATTTAATCAAACGCAGCTGCACATACAGGCAAGCAGAGCATTCCCAGGCACCCCTGGATTCTGTGGAATACGTACTTCAAAGCATGAGCGAAAAATAGCAGCAGAGAAGTCCATAGGAAGTGGTTCCACCCGAATAAATAATTTGAGGCCTGGGCCTCGTTTCATAAAGCTTTTGGCGTAACTTACGAAATGCGTGAGTTACGCCATCAAAAGCTACGCACCGTAAATAAGTCCGTTTCACCAAGGTGCCGACGGAGTTGTTTACTCCGGCGCAGTTTGCGTTGCTGGCCTAAACAATCAAGGGTGTTTTAAAAATTGAAGTGTATTGAAAGCATTATAATAAACATTTGTTTTTAATGCAATTATTGAAATTGGAATCATAAAAATAATTAAAAAATATTTGTAAAATAAATAATGGTAAAATATCGATTCTGAGTAAATAAATAACAAATATTTTCTGGACCCAGGCGAAAGCCATTAGAGCTGCCATTATCGAGCCCGCGTATCCGGTGTGAGAATTTAAAGCCGCACGTATGAGGGTTTAGTGAAAAGCTCGCGTGATTCTCGTTTTTTGTTCTTATTTAATGAATACATTACTAGTAAATCAAATTAATAATACGCTTTCTAATGCATGTGAACAGTCATGGCGATAATGCCGATAGAACCACCAACAGAAATCCTCGTCTCAAAAATGAATCGGACATATTGCCACTTGCCAGCACGCAACGCAAAACGATGCGAGACAGATTTACTTTATATATATACATGTAATCCAGGCCCGGATCCAGGCAGAGGGCGCTGCCCCCCCCCCCCCCCCCCCCTGAGCCCCGGTTCCCGCCCATGTCGTGCTATACAAACGCGCCCGTAGGGCGCAACCTTTTGTATGTCGCTCTCCCCCCTGACTGAAATCCTGGATCCGCGCCTGTAACCTGCCACCGTCGAGACTATTACCCGCATCTTCATTTGAGGTCGGCCAAAGCATTGTTTGTCGATTGTGTTTGCGTATTAGATCCGGCGAATTCGACCGCCTCTCCTTCCGCACCATGCGGAAGGAGAGTCACTGGCCGGAGGGGCGCCGTCACTCGCCGAAGAGGGACAGTCACTAGTCGGAGTCGGAGGGGCGCCGTCGCTGGCTGGAGGGGCGCTGTCACGGGCAGGAGAGGCGCCGCCCTCACTGGCCGGGGCGCAGTGGCCGGGGGCGCCGTCACTGGCCGCAAAAGTGACGTTACTGGCCGGGGAGCGTCCTCACTGGCCGGAGTGGCGCAGTCACTGGCCAGAGGGGCGTCGTGACCGATCGGAGGAGCGCCAGCTTTGCATGGGCGCCTCGGGTCCAAAGGACCAGGTCATGACCTGCATGACCTGATACTCGGTACGCCACTGCATGATGCAATGTATGAAATATGAATCCAATCCATTACGGACTCATATGGGCTATGGCATGAATCATGCGTATTTACTGATCTAATTGTGGTTAGTGTGAACCAGTCCAGTGTATAGATGGCAGCACATATAACAGATGAGAAGCTAAGATGATGACAAGTCATGATGACAAGTCATGATGACAAGTCATGATGACACGTCATGATGACAAGTCATGATGACACGTCATGATGACAAGTCATGATGACACGTCATGACATGTCATGACAGATGGCTTATCTAATAGGAAGTTCACTGACAACAAATTGATGTGTTCAGCCACGCCACCAAAACACACAAACTCAGACACTGATGCCTTTATTGATCAGCAGTCAGTATAGATGTCAGAAAAAGCGCCTTGAAAATTCCTCAATTTGCCTTAATTCGGTGAAAACTCAATGATGATCTCATTCAACACACAGGTCCATGGCGGCACTTGTCTTCAAGGCCTCGCTCATAGCTTCAACTGTATCTTACATTGGCCTTCCATCACAGTGTTGCTCCCAATATCCAGATTTGTTCAGCTTTCATCCACTCTTAACTGCAGCTTGGCATGCACAGACATTTTCCTACCAATTTCACTCACCAGCTGCAGACAACAACTGATAATGTTTGTTCCAGAAGAAGTCACTGTTCACTGGTCACATTGGTCACATTAGCGTTTGCAAGAGGCAATTGAATATACTATCATAAATGGCAAGCATTCAGCATACCTATACAATAGGCTTAATAAGTTTTGTGTGATGTGATTTTTGACATGACATCAACATTTTTGATATGACATAGATGATTCTGGCTAAATATATTATTACTGGCTAAATCTATGAATAACTAATGATTGAAATCAAATGTTGAGGCACTAGCTGACTGAAATGAGATGTCTGAATTTTCAACTTTGACAACCACAGTTTACAAAAGTAATGGATAGGTTTAGGAATGTTGGTCATCATGCACCTATAGATGCATGGTGACCAACATTTGGGAAGGTGTGTCTCGGTGGGGAAGATTGCAGCGTCAACACATCTATACCTCGCCACAGTATCTGCTGTAATGCCCAATGTGTGACAGTCATTAGTATTGCATTAGTAATCATATTAGTATTAGCATTGGTAATGCCAGAGAAATAAAACTAACCCCAGGCTTGGTTTGCATTAGCATTTCCTGAGTATTAACATTGGTAAGGGTTAGTTACACCTTAGTTTGCATGAGTTTTACCTTAGGGCGGGCTTAGCATTACATGATTATTACCTTAGTAAGGGCTGAGTGTTACTGTCGTGAGTTATGACAACTCACGTAAATACTCAAGCAAAACTCATCATTGCGTGAGTTTCGCCTTGGTATTGCATGAGAAATACTAAATAAATGTGAGTTTTACTGTAGTGAGTTTTGACAACTCAGGCAAGGCATGAAATGTGAGCATTTTTTTCCAGTATACATATTAACCTGGCCAATTCACAGCTTACCTCAAAATCATGAACTCATGAAAATAAAACAACTTGAACTGGTGAACTTGTATGTTTGTGGCTTAATTGCCTGTGAGCCATGCTTGTGTCTCCCTGTATCATGGTCATTCAATGTTACATGTTATGTTCAAATTATTAGTGTGGCTAATGTACAAAAGAACCACAATACAAATAACCATGAAAAATCACCATAAGTATGATACCCAACTGCCAGTCGGCATTACGCTATCACCTTGCTCACTACTACTGGTCAGAGAAGTCTTGTAAATCATGTTAAATCCTTGAAAACAATGTTTGCCATCTATTACAACATTACACAAATGATATGAGACTACAGTGAATAATAAATCAATTCTTACAAACACATGTATGTTATGAGGTGGTCCACATGGTATTTGAGACACTCAAATTCTACAGAGATTCAACTAATACTTCAGTTTCGTGCTTCACATAAATATCGAGCACTTTACTATGCTCTTGAAGTAGGTTTCAATGTAAAATCATCACACCAGCCTCTAATATCGCCGCCAGGCTCACAAAATATGCCAGCAAGGCAATCAAAACAACTTTCAAGGGCATCGGAGCACTAAAACAACACAACAAATCCTTGCGTTGCTTTTTACCGAAAATCAAGGCCCTGAAATATTATTTGACATAAGCTACGCCCTTTTATGAAGCGCAAATGCCGTAACTTACGAACAATTCGGTGCTTTGACGTAAATGAAGCGGCGTAGTTTCAATGGCGTAGCTTACGCCAGTTATTTCTTTATGAAACGGAATTGGCGTAGGCTACGCCAAAATCGGCGTCAACTACGCAAGTTCGTAGGTTACGCCGCTTTATGAAACGAGGCCCTGGACTAGGAACAGAGCAATCCAGTCGAGACACGCGGCTCAGCGTCAGTCTCAAGGCGCAGACCTTTAATAAGCTCGCTACCTTCTTAAAGGGACACTCCCAACTTAACATTAGTTTTGAGTTGAGATAGCCATGTTGTTGGATTTGCATTGAAATTAAGTAGGGTAGCAGTTAAAACAACCACATAGGTTTAATCAAAAAGAAATGTGAGCTTGTTCTTGACAATTGTAACGAATAAACCCCGCGTGTATTTTAATAGGGGTCTAAAGCCGATGACGTCACCTCTCTTTACCAAATGGTGATGATAGTCGACTTGTATTAAGGTTATACTTGGAGATATTTGCGTGTTTCAAGTGGTTTGGTAATTTGTTTTGTATCCAAAGCGCCAGAATTGTCTCGAAATAATTGTGCCATATTTTGGCAGCGTAAATAATTTATGTATAGCTCTCTAGAGTTCAATATGACGTCATCAACCCAAATATTAAAACTGAACTTTTTATGAAATTGAGCACTGTTTGCGAGAAACAAATGTCATAACCGTGTTCGGCAGCAATTACTTCATATTTTGCACCACAAGCGACGTACATTTGACAACTTTTGGGAAGGTGGGAGTGTCTCTTTAACCAACGATCACAGATCAGTAGTCCGCGCCGGTAGCTCAGTGGGAGAGCGCTGGACTTCTGACCTATCCCGGTAGTGGCAGCCTGGGGTCGAGTCGCTTCGGCGCTCGCTATTTGCTCCTGACTGGGATGGCCTGCGGCCGGTGGCAGCGGTCGCACTCAAGGTCAGGTGACGTCAGTGAGCGGGGCGGACCGTGTCCAGGTATGTCGGGCACGTAAAACTTTCGTCTCTAAATTCTGCCGGCCAACAGGAATTGCGCGATCGGGTGGTGAGGTCAGGACCTGCGCAACAAGCTCTGCTTAGCGTGGGTCCTGACCTCGGAAATCCATCCACACAAAACATTCGGACTAAATTTAAAAAAAAAAAAACGATGTTCTCCGAAATGATGAGTGGCTTACATCTTCCTATATAATCAATGTTTTTTTTCTTCAAACGCACACTTGCCTCAAAAGTCACAAGAGCTGTCAGTTACAAATACGCTGGTGGAACGTAGCGAGGAATACATAAACAGATACCCTAAACGTTAACATTCGTGTTGATCAAACGCCTGACACTGATATAAATATCCATTATCAAATGTAAAACTGCTGTCCAATGATATTAGAGTCACATCACTGACCACCAAATAATCGAAGGTGTTGAGATATACGTAAATTTTAATGTCAATAACAAAAATAAAATAACATAAGAACATCTTATCTGATAATTAAACATAACAATGACCTCGCCCAATGGGGAAAATAATTAAACTAAGTAAAAATAACGACATGCTGTATGCACAAACAATGGTTTTGCTTAATTCAATTTTGCCCATCTGCGTCGTTGCCATTAAAACTAAAGTGAATAATTAAACCAGACACGGCGAGTTCAGACATCCTCTTCAAGCACTGCCATAAGAAACGAGCTTGCGGTGATTGGTAAAAATGAATATGCTGAGCAACAGCAAAATGAGGTCGTATTCAGATGTCCGGCTCTGTAGCTCTGTCCTTGTAACTAGGCGTAGCAGAGACCAACCACAGCAGCTTGCTTATGTAGTAGGTTCCCTGGCACAGAAACTAACCAGGCAGTCACGTCATCAGTGCCGAATACAAACACGTCATCACTGAGTCATGTTAATACTGAGCGACGCCAGTCACTTCACTGCAGACGCCCACCCGTTTAACATCCAGCTACTAGCAGATCAAGTTCTTCAGTCTACTTTTCTAGATTCGGAAAACTCTTAGGCTTGATGAATTGTGGCGAAGTCGTAAGTATACTGGAGTGGACTGGAGGACAAATGGACATCACGCGTGGTAATCTACTGTGCCGTCTTTTGTACAGAGCTCGGCCAGTTCCGTTGGGGAACGGAACTAGCAGACGGGTTTAGGCGGCGCACCACCCACGGGTTTACGTGGCGCACCACCCACGGGTTTACGTGGCGCACCACCCACGGGTTTACGTGGCGCACCACCCACGGGTTTACGTGGCGCACCACCCACGGGTTTACGTGGCGCACCACCCACGGGTTTACGTGGCGCACCACCCACGGGTTTACGCGGCGCACCACCCACGGGTTTACGCGGTGCACCACCCACGAGGTTACGCGGTGCACCACCCACGGGGTTACGCGGTGCACCACCCACGGGGTTACGCGGCGCACAACCCACGGGTTTACGCGGCGTACCACCCACGGGTTTACGCGGCGCACCACCCACGGGGTTACGTGGCGCACCACTGTATGCGTTTGATAATTAAACATGAGTTGTGCGTGTACGTGTCGCCAGCTGGGATACCATCGGAGCGTATATGAGCAATGGCGTGTCAGCGCAGGCACGACAAGGTGAATAATTTGCAACAGAAATCAGCTGCATTGGGAACAACCGCATTGGCACCAAATTGGCCATAAATAAGAGAGCACGCATTACCTGTCACCACTCCTCCCTCGTCAGAGGTCCGGGTCTGATACATACAGCTCCCCTCCTCCCTCGCCAGAGGTCCGGGTCTGATATATACCGCTCCCCTCCTCCCTCGTCAGAGGTCCGGGTCTGATACATACATCTCCCCTTCTCCCTCGCCAGAGGTCCGGGTCTGATATATACCGCTCCCCTCCTCCCTCGTCAGAGGTCCGGGTCTGATATATACCGCTCCCCTCCTCCCTCGCCAGAGGTCCGGGTCTGATATATACCGCTCCCCTCCTCCCTCGCCGGAGGTCCGGGTCTGATGTATACCGCTCCCCTCCTCCCTCGTCAGAGGTCCGGGTCTGATACATACATCTCCCCTTCTCCCTCGCCAGAGGTCCGGGTCTGATATATACCGCTCCCCTCCTCCCTCGTCAGAGGTCCGGGTCTGGTACATACAGCTCCCCTCCTCCCTCGCCAGAGGTCCAGGTCTGATATATACCGCTCCCCTCCTCCCTCGTCAGAGGTCCGGGTCTGATACATACATCTCCCCTTCTCCCTCGCCAGAGGTCCGGGTCTGATATATACCGCTCCCCTCCTCCCTCGTCAGAGGTCCGGGTCTGATACATACAGCTCCCCTCCTCCCTCGTCAGAGGTCCGGGTCTGATACATACATGTCCCCTCCTCCCTCGCCAGAGGTCCGGGTCTGATACACACACAGCTCCCCATTCGTCCCGTCAGCATTGCAGATAACAACGCTGATTTTCATACAATGCCACCATAATGGTTCGAAACGGCATGACACTGCTGAGATGCAGAAATGTAACGCATCCGAATATTTCTGTCATTGCTTATATAGGCGAGGTAAATGTGTAAAACAACTTCATAAAATATCCAACCCATTACGCTCCGTCGTAAAACAGCTGAACAAAGAAAATACCCCAGTCATATTAATATGTGCATTTATTTTATCCGAGGTCGAATCGCTTGCAGCCCGTTATCCTTCCATTCATCAAAACTCCTTCAAACAAACAACGCGAGTATCGTCACTGAACCTCAACTTGATAGGTCAACTTTCGCCCGGACTCTGCGGAATCTGTTGGATCTTGCCACGATCCGGGTTCCATGCAGATTCCAGAGTGGATCTGAGCAGGATCTACACGGTCCAGGGCACGTAGCCAATAGAGGGGGGTCGTCGGGGGCAGCCACGCGACCGCGCGAAGCGCGGTATCATGGGCTCTTTACCACGCGAGGCGTGTTCTTTAGAGCACTTCAGAGGCCCTTTAGGGCCACCAGGGCCCTCTCTAAAAGACCAGATGGTCCCTTGGACGTTCACAAGAGCCCTGTGCATGTCAGAGGGGCCTCTGGCCAGACCGAAAGGGCCCCTGAGCGGGTCAGAGGTCCCCCTGACCACGTCCAATGGCCCCTAGCCCCTGGGCAGGTCGAGAGGCCCCTGAGCATGTCGGTAGGGCGACAAAGCAGCCAGCGCAGTCCCTTGCCAGGTCATAAGGGCCCCTGATCAAGTTGGAGGGCTCCTGGGAAGTTCAAAGGCCCCCTGTAAAGGTCAGACGAGCCCGGCCCCTGACCCGACCGAAAGGGCCCCCAGGTGGGCCAGAAGGGCCCCTGAACATGCCAAATGGGGCCCTAGTCAGCAAGGAGGGGCCCCAGGGCAGATCTGAGGGCCCTCAGAGCATGTCGCAAGGCGACAAAGCAGCCATCACAGTCCCTTCCCAGGCAATAAGGGCACCTTATAAGGCTGGCGGGCCCCTGGACAGACCAGATGGCCCCTAAAAAGTTCAAAAGGGCCCCTGTGCAGATCAGAGGGGCCCCTGACCAGACCAAAAGGGCCCCTGGGCGGGTAAGAAAGGCCCTGAACATGCCGAATTGGCCCCTATCCAGCACGGAGGGGCTCCAGGGCAGGTCGGAGGGCCCCTTGAGCATGTCGGCAGGGCGACAAAGCAGCCAGCGCAGTCCGACCAGAAGAGTCGCTAGGCAGATCGGAGGGGCTCCTGGGCAAGTCAGATGGGCCCTGGCTAGACCGAAAGGGTCCCTGTGCCGGTGGGAAGGGCCATTGCACATGTCGGATGAGTTCCTTGCCAGACTGGAGGGGCCCCTGGGCAGGTCGGAGGGGCCCCTGAGTATGTCGGCAGGGCGACAAAGCAGCCAGTGCAGTCCCTGGCCAGGTCGGAAGGACCTCTGAACAGGCCAACTGGCCCTTTAACGCACAAGAGGGTTTTTTGGAAGGTCAGAGGAGTCCCTGGTCGGACCGGAAGGGCACAAAGCACGTATAGATCCCAGATGAAGATTAAATACAAAGAGGACTTACTCATAGGCGTAGGAACAGGGGGGCAGGGAGGCGGGGGGCAGCCCCCC
>JAXIVJ010004832.1:2500-79314 GCA_036785665.1 Chirona hameri
GGTAGTACAGCGTATTTGGTACACTACATTGGTTTTCTTCATGAGGGACTGATCTTGGACATTTCATTTTTGACTCAAAAACTATTTCATTAATAAATAGCCGTTGCAATTAGTAACTCTTCATCAAATGATCGTATTAATCAGTGCAGAGCAAACCCATGCAATAGCTATCCCTTGCAATGGATCATGGCATCCCTTGGAATGGAAAACGAGGCACCAAACAAAGAATAGTTGTTACCTGGTTGTTGCCGTTGATTGCTGATTAATGTACAACTCATCTCACATATTACGGTTAGACGTTAATAATTGAAATAATTGTTATGCGTATTGAACGTTTCTTTAATCTATCACCGAAGCCATAAGGTTACCAGCCTGGTTATGAAGAATAACCTATCTTAAGATCAGTCCCTCATGAAGAAAACCAATGTAGTGTACCAAATACGCTGTACTACCGGCGACTGTGCGCGCCGTCCAAGTACCTACATCGGTCACACCACGACTACCCTATCCAGGCGCATTACTATGCATATGCAAGACTGAGGCCCCAAGCGTCACCATGAGGCCCCATGAGACCCCACTAACCAGACAGCTGCTAATCGACAACACGACCATCCTCGCGCGGTGCCAAAACAGGAGGAAACTACAGGTGTTAGAAGCGGTCTACATCCGGGACGCTGATCCAGTCATAAACCGCCAAGTGAACGCCAGGGGAACGCTCCTCTTGTTCGATGGCCCCCCGCCGGCAGCTAGATTATGATATAGGTTAGGTATATGTGACAATTTTCACCGAAGAGGCTCCCGCATGATCTCTGAACGTGTAATTTCGCTTGTCATTTTAAACCAGCTCAGCCAAGTTCTATCTATCGGCTCGCCCCGTTTATGTGTTATAACGTAATCGTCATGCATAAACATTTAAAATATAGTGTATATTGGTAATTATAGATGCATATTTGTTTTAATTTGTATTATTCACAGCCTGATGATGTCCAATGTTGGATGAAACGTCGCGAATAGGTGATTTAATACATGAACTAAATGAAGAAAAAAGAAAGACTGTCCGCATAATCGAAAGACTGAATAAGAAGCTGATCAACAGTGAATATGCTGTGATATACAACAAGTTCTGTATAAAGGAGAATCTGCTCCCCCCGGTACACAAACTTTAAAATATATATATATTATAATATATATATATATATATATATATATATATATATTATATATATATATATATATATATATATATATATATATATATATATATATATATATATATATATATATATATATATATATATATATATATATATATATATATATATATATATATATATATATATATATATATATATATATATATATCCGGGTCTCGCTGCTCGCTGTGAACCCTGATGCACTTGCTGGCTCATTCTTGTCCCAAGTGTATGCAATGTGCAATAATGATTTCAGCGTCATCCTGGACATCGCTGCCGGTCGCATTGACCATGAACGTGTGCGCACGCCCCGTAGCCCAAGTGGGCTAGTAGACAGTATCAGGCTGGTACTGTCTGGACCTCAGTGCCAAGCGACAAGATGCTTGCTGAGGCTGCTTACCTCAGCGTAGTATTTTCAGGAGGCTATCGAAGCCAACCCAGTTCCGTCCAAGCAGACGGATGAGGAGTAGGTATACTCACGGCTGGTGTTCTGTTTCTGTTTCTGTTATGTTTATGTATGTACTTGTCACATTGTGACTCATAATAAATATTGATTGATTGATTGATTGGTTACGAGCGAGCGCTTCGCGCTCGCTCGTCTTTCCGTGGTATATGGGAAAAATCTGAATATGAGCGGCCCGGCCCGACCCGTGGCGACGCTTTTGAGAAGCTAATATCTCTGCAACCGCACGTCCGATTGACAAGCGGGCTTCTTTGCTGAGCAGCCCCATCCAACCTAACCTGTTTGAGACCAGTGCCGACTCACGTGGATGACTACCACTGCGCGTGGCGCGTGCTGCGTGAGGGATGTTGGAAAGTGTTTCCTCACAATAACTCCGCAACGGCTGAGCCAATTGTGCTCAAATTTGGTGTGTGGTTCGGGACCTCTCAGCCACCACTTTCCCCACAAGTCGGGTGGGGCGGGGTACACCTGCACGTGCGCACGTGCACACCCCTATTATATATCTCAGGAACGGCTTAGCCGATTGTGAGCGAATTTGGTGTGTGGTTAGGGACCTCTCAGCCGCCGCCTTCCTACAGGTCAGGGGTGCCCCCGCACGTGCGCACGTGCGCACTGTTTGTTGTATCTCAGAAACTAATTGCCCGATCGAGTTGAAATTCACCATGATTTCGTTCGCGCTCGCTCGTTCATCGCCAACTACGGCGCCTTACTGGTATATGGGAAAAATCTGAATATGAGCGGCCCGGCCCGACCCGGCCCGTGGCGACGCTTTTGACAAGCTAACATCTCTGCAACCGCACGTCCGATTGACAAACGGTTTCTTTGCTGAGTAGCCCCATCCAACCAACCCTGTTTGAGACCGGCGCCGACTCATGTGGGTCACTACCACTACACGTGGCGCGTGCCGCGTGAGGGGTGTTGAAAAGTGTTTTCTCGCAAAAACTCCGCAACGGCTGGGCCGATTGTGTTCAAATTTGGTGTGTGGTTAGGGACCTCTCAGCCGCCACTTTTCCACAAGTCAGGGGTGGGGTGCCTCTGCACGTGCGCACGTGCACACCCCTATTCTATATCTCAGGAACGGCTTAGCCGATTGTGTTCAAATTTGGTGTGTGGTTAGGGACCCTCCGCCGCCGCCTTCCCACAAGTCATGTGTGGGGTGCCTCTGCACGTGCGCACGTGCACACCCCTATTATATATCTCAGGAACGGCTGAGCCTATAATAGCCTATAAATGTGTTCAAAATTGGTGTGTGGTTAGGACCTCCAGCCGCCAATTTCCCACAAGTCAGGGGTGGGGTGCCTCTGCACGTGCGCACGTGCGCACCTTTTTTGTATCTCAGAAACTACTTGCCCTGTCGAGTTGAAATTCGCTATACATTTTCTTCGCGTTCGCTCGTTCATCGCCGACTACGGCGCCTTACTGGTAGTTATAATTCTGCTTATCGTCTTTTGGTGACACAACATATTAATTGGTGGTCGCCAGGCGAAGATAGCCAGCTTCGGCTTGTATACGGCCGGAGTATTTTCGTGGATACTCTTCTAGGTGGATACCTACTCTTCGTCGCCGGGTAGACGTGGTGGTTAAATTATACTTTGTGTATCAAGTGGGATGGATTATTATGGGATGGCTTTAATCCCAAATGCCAGCGTTAGAGGCTGGCGGGACGGGATTTTGATTTGGGTCCCAAGTTTTTTTTTCTCACCGTTTTATACTGATAACCGGATTGCTAGTTCAATAAATGTCAAAAATAATTGGGTAAGGGTTATGCTATTTCATTTTAAGTACTTTATAGAGTTTGCCAGTAGGTCATGTTTTTTAGTTTATTAATTATATTTTATTTTAAATTAAGGTTTAAGAACGATATCTTCTTAAAACGATGCGTTGGAAAGCATGCCTAAGCGATGTACCACTTATATTTGAGCCTACGTACCGTTTTTACACTCAATCCATTGAACGTGGGAAATGGGCTCCCAAATTGGGAAATTTTTACCCAAGGCCGTATATACTAGGTAAAGTCATCCGGGGTTTTTACGAAAATCCGTGACGTCACAAGGTCGCAGAATCCGTTCCCCATATTCAAGTAATGAAAATGGGTCATCTTTGGAGGCCTGGTACGAAAAACCTCTTTGTCTCCGTCATGTTCTATTTGCGGCATAGGGAAGACCATTTCAAGCTCTATCTTTTATCCAAATACATTTTTGCTCTATCTATATCAGATAATTTGATACAAGGCGATTACAAAGTTACCTCCAGCTAATATCCGCCTGCTAATCCGGCGACCGGGGTTCGAACCCGGATCGTGGCAAAAATTTAACGTTATTTGGTAGGCTTTGCCTTTAATGGCGTTGCGGCAAACGACACGGTATTGACCTTTGGTGCTTTGCCTCACCTTTTTCATTCACGATGCCAGTATCACACCTTTCGATTGTGACCATTGCCGTTTTGCCGGCCCTCCCATCTGGGCTACCGGGCCGTGGTGGGGAGTTCGCCCCTACCCCGCCTAACCCAAACCGAGCATCGGAGGGAGACGGGAGAGGCGGCAAACGAGAACTATCCATGCGTAGATTCACCCCCTCCCCATGTCCTGAAGGCCACATCGGTAAGGTCAAGTCAAAACCAAAGGTCAAATTAATCATATTTGTATTCGGGCACGGTCCATCAACAGCCACGCCCTCAACGGGTCCGATATTGATATACAACATGGATCACTATAGTACCTCATATCACCAGGGATGCGGAGCCGTACACATTTGGGTCGGCTCTGGCTCGGGCTCCGGGGAAGCATCTCGGCTCCGCCTCCGGCTCCGAGTAAAATGTCCCGACGGCTCCGGCTCCGGCTCCGGGCAGAATCTAGCGGCTCCGGCTCTGGTTCCGTACATCCCAAACGTGATCATTCAACCCATGTTAAAAAATGTGTTTTCTTCCAAGGAGCCATACTTGCCACTAGACATGACACGTTTATTTCATGTTTGCTAATTTTGCTTGATTCCACATCTCGTTCGGAGCCGGAGCCGAGCCATTTTGACGGCTCCGGCTCCGGCCCCGGCTCCGAGCAAAATGTTCCAGCGGCTCCGGCGGCTCCGGCCCCGCTCCGCATCCCTGCTGATATCACTATAGAGTATATAGTGATACGACTTACAGTCGTCTCGACTCTTATGACACATGTGTTCTGGATCATTTCATAAATATAATTAAATGATTAAAATTTATTAAAATTATTTAAAACGCGGGTATTATTTATTTAAAAAATATAAATAATTGAGTCATGCTATGCATACATTAAAAAAATAGTCCGAATGCTTTGAATGGGTGGATTTCTGAAGTAAGAACCCACGCTAAATTGTACTTGCTGCGCGGGTCCTGGACCATACCGCCCGATCAGGAAATTCCGGGTTGACTGCATAATTATTTTAAATCAAACGGGTAACGTATACACATAGCTGGACACGGCCCGTCCTTATTCCCGAACCTAGCTGGGCAGTCCGCTCCGGGGGTCACGGCACCGCACACCCACCCGGTGGCGACTGCAGTCACAGCTAGTCAGGCGTCCGTAGGAGGGCATCACTGACCCCACGCCCACCCCCGCACGGCTGAAGCCCCGACCTGTCAGACAGTCCGCTCCGGTGGGCACGGCATCGCACACCCGCCCGGTGGCGGTCGAAGTCACAGCGCAGCAGGCAGCACTAATTCCACCTCCGTACGGCTGAAACCCCGACCTGGCGGCCGTCGGCGGCACTCCAGGTCGGCGGTCGTCACCTCCGTGCAGGAGGTCTCGTCGACGGAGCGCTGGCGCGCGCCGCTGGCCGCCTCGGCAGGCTCGGCCGCTGCGTCCTCCAGTCTGCTCGTCGAACGCCGAGCGGTAGACGATGGCGCTGTCGGCGACGGCTGTCGGCAGAGGCGTGGCGTGCTCGGCCGCCGTGGCCGGGTCGGGCCGCTGCGGCTTGGCCAGCGTGGCCAGCGCGCGCTCGGCCATGGCCGCCTCCTGCTCCTCCAGCTCGGCGAGAGCCTGCTGGACGAAGCACGCCTCCGGTCGTCGGCCAGCTCCACCAGCCGGTGCTCCAGCGCGGCGCGCTCCGGCGCCAGGATCTCGGACGCCACCTGACGCACACACACAAGCATAGGAAAACACCTGTTACACTTCAAGCCACACACTTGGTGATTGAGGAGGAAGAGGAAATTGAGCCGAACAAGGACTATAATACAGATGCATACGAGTGTTGAACTAGTAATGATACATATCGGGTTATTATTGGTCTTTTTCACGTGAAAACAGCAGTTATATCATATTGAGCCGACATAACATGCACTTTTGGTGAAAGTTGATCTAGGCATCATGACAAGTTATCATGCATTAACGACAGTCACCAGTCGGGCCTGCCTGCCCCCCCCCCCCTCCCCGCCGCCGCCGATCACCGTACCTGTTTGGGTGTGGCCAGTATGATCCTAATCAGCCTCTGTCGCTCCGCGTCTCCCAGCGTGACCAGCTTCTCGTAGGGCTCGGCGTCGTCTTCCACCAGCTGGCCGAGCGGCGAGCTCGGCTGGCGGCGCACCAGCCGAAAGGCCACGGTGTCTCCGAGGCGCGCCGGCGGCCGCGGCACCAGCCGGCAGCGGCGCACCTGGTCCGGCTGCACCGTCTCCTCGCAGATGGGGCATTTCCATACCGCCTGGTCGCTGAGCGCCAGGTAGTGCACCAGGCAGACGCAGCAGTAGGCGTGTGACGCGCGCCGCCTGCGGCTGGTACAGCCAGATCGGGCACGAGGTGGGCTCGTCCCCATGCAGCCATACCTGCTCCACGATCGCCCAGTCCACCAGATGGCCCGGGTCGCCCAGGCGGGGCTGTAGTCACAGCTCAACACGGCTCCGGCGAGCACGGCAGCGCACACCAGCGCGGTGACGGCTGTAGTCGCAGCTCAATTACAGGAGTCCGTAGACGGCCGGCTCCGGCGGGCACGGCAGCGCACACCAGCGCGGTGACGGCTGTAGTCGCAGCTCAATTACACGAGTCCGTAGACGGCCGGCTCCGGCGGGCACAGCAGCGCACACCAGCGCGGTGGCGGCGTTAGTCGCAGCTCAATTACACGAGTCCGTAGACGGCCGGCTCCGGCGGGCATCTGCGCGTGAGGCACCGCAGACCGAGCGCCTTGGACACATCTCCAGGAGACCAGCGGATCCGGCGACCTGTCGCCGCCTGGCGCACCTGACGTTCGGACAGAACGCCGGACTTCAGCAGACGATCCAGCTGAGCTCCTTTTTTAGTGGCGACCCGCAACTGGCGCTGGAGAGTCCTCTTCTCATTACGCCACTTCCTGCTCAGCTTGCAGAGACGCTTCTGCAGGTCCCGCAGCTCCCCTTCAAGACGCACAACCTGTTCCAGAGGTGTCGTGTCCTCGAAGATGATCACTGGGGATCCAGGATCCGGTCCAGGGTTTCCAGGAGCAGGCGCAGACAGTTCAGCAGCAGGACTGTCACCGTCTCTGTCCCTGGAAGCAGCGACAGAGAAACAGCAAGTGTTAAAACGGGCCACACTAATGGCAAGACGATCTGAAGTTCAGAATAGTGGAGAAAAGGGGCAAATCCTGAGGGATGATAGTGGCCGAGGCCTGACATGGTTGGAAAAGTTAACACTTGCTAATATTTTTGTACACCAGGAAAGTTTGTTCTGCACATTTAAAACTGTAAAGAACTGATATTTTGTACTCCAAGCAAAATATGTTTTATGTTTTTTTAAACAATGAAGCCAGTTTAGTTTTATTGTGCATTGCTTATTTCAGGTGTTGTGTATATTTGTGTTTAACATGAAACATTATATCACTAATATATCCTTCATCGTGTTAGACAGGAAGATACCTAATTAGTATGGGTTGATCATGACTTTGGAAGTCATAGTCAATGTCAAATAATTAGGATGAGGAACAATGAGTCAAATAATGAGGAACAGCTACCATAACCAGTGTCAGCAAATAGTTTTAGCGACACAGTCCGGTTTCCACCAAATTTAATCACAAGGCTAAATAAATATGATTACTCAGACTATTAAATACCGAAAGCAATACGACAAGATAAGAGATTAGGTCCGATTATCTAATTTGGACTATCATTACCATCAGTGGCATCTAACCAATCTGTCAGGACTTCAGGGTTATTTTTTTTAACCATCAATGTAGCCTTCAAGACCATTATCACATACTTTATAGGATCAATCATAATTATATTCTAAAACTTAGGCCTTTGGTGTGTATTGGTACAAAAACAAGCTTCCTTAGCAAATGACAGAATAAAACGTGCAATAAATCATTTTTTTGCACTTATCACACAGTTTTTGCACCTTCAGAGTCTCTGCTGGCAGAATGTCACGTTTAGATGCACCAGCGGCGGCGGTGTAGGACTCACCATCACATACTAAAAAACTTGATTCTGTACAGTCGCAAATTTCACAGAGCAAAACTACCAAGTTAAAAAAAAAAACATAGAAATGGGCCACTTTTCTGACACTGCACCCTAGGTGCACTTGGTCCTGACACGTACTTTCCGAGACTTGTCCATTGGATCAAGAGGTGCACTTGGCACGTGCATGTGGTACCCCTCTCTGGACCAATATGCTATATTTAACAAACTATACCACCCAGACCGTTGCAATTTTGCAAGATGGTGTATCTGTTCATGTCATAACTGGTGCGAGTGGTTTTAGCCGCATGGAGGTCAATCACCGTCAATGCCTGCACGTGCGCCACGTAACCCCTCGTATGCAGGGTTTTGGCGAATGGCATTTTATATAAAATTGAACCGTTAACTTGTCTTCAATTTTTCTTCAGTTAGCGAATAGTGCGATCCTTATCACTAATTAATTGCCTAAGCGATTGAAAAGTTGCAGGCGCCGTTTTAGCTAGACATATAAGGCATATTCGGATCCTTCATTCCGGAGAAACAAATGCTTTTCTTGTATAACTTCCTTGTTATTTATGCTAGATCAAAACTTTAGCCACCAACGAGTTGCTCTCTATGAGAGGAATCAGAAGATACCCAGTTTGACCCAAAAAGGTCAAGGTTACTATTTGACCTAGTGTCAAATATCATATCAGGTCAAAAGGGGCAAAGCCACATATTAAACGATTCGTAATGCCGAATAGAGACAGATAAAATAGAAATAGGCAAATGACATTTGCATCAATATTCCCGCTCGTCACTGCAAATCGTTTGATATGAAGCATGGGCGGCAGTTCGATATTTGAACACGCTATGCTGACAGGCCAAAATCGTCTGCACTATTTCTTAAATGCGTGCACTGCCGCCTAAATGGGGCGTAAAAGGGTGTATAGATCCCTCTCGGCATTAATGAATAATGGGGTCACCACCTGATGTGAAAAGCAACAAAAACGTTTAAACATAACTCACATTTGGCACTTTTGCAGGAGATCATATTGTATGTTCTTATCTGCTTTGTGTTACAGTGTCAAGAGTATTGATCAGACTGATACAAATGTGATATAAAACTGTTAGCTATCAAAGGATACCAAAATATCAAAATCTGTCAAATGTGAGTTACGCTTTTCTTGTTTATCACGACAGCACTACAATTGTGAGCCTCCTTATCTTGCATAATATGCGAACAATCATACCTTGACAGTTCTTGGCCAGAGTCTCCAGAGGTCAGCTCATCGCTCAGCTTCTTGAGGGATCGCTGCTGCATGCGCACATCTCGATGTGCTGATGCTGCTTCTGGTTTCCTATAATGAAAGGGAAACATTAATTAATACACAATTACCTAAAAAACTAGCATTCAGCAATTATGTCTCCATAATCTGGATGAATAGCAGCCAACAGGTACACATGCTATATCAGGATTGAGACATGTGTGCAGGATTCCGCCTCGTGTATAGGTTAGGTGTACTGTCAAGTCGAGTCGAGTTGTTTATTTAATCAGGTTCACTGACACACTGTACTTAATGGCTTTTCGCCATCGCATGTCAATGAAATAAAACAAGCATGTGAGTTGTGACAATGGAAAACATGTGCACCAAGACATAAATACAAATAAACATGCAAATTGCAAACATACATAGCTAGCAAATCCAAAAATCACTCGCAAACGTTAAACATGTTGGCATATGGTTATGGTAAGGCCACATGTTTGTCATTCACATTGTTCACATTAACAAAATGAGAAAAAAAACAATTAACATTGTGGGGTATGAAACAAGAATGTAATTGAGAAAAAAACATGCAGAACTGTGACAGCATAAATGTAAACTAATGCAGCTTGCCTGGTGAAGGTTGATGATGGTAGGTTGAGCGATGGCACTGCTCCAGTCTTCAGCTTGGACCTCAACTTCACATGTGATGGGAGGACAGATCGCTGAATTTTATATGATTCGTCCAGATCATCATCCAGGAAATGTTTTCCACAAACTCGGGCAGTTTTAACGACTACTTCGTCCTTCCTGGCACACCTATGCAGCCATTCTGATTTTAAATGACTTACTTTGGGGAATGAAAAGAATGAGAGTCCTGGACTGTTTCTAGAGTTGTTGGAGCATTTGGAAACAGCGCAATGTGGCATTGTCAGATCAACTTCGCTCTCAGACTAAATTAATAACGACAGGCGTCAGTGAATCCAATCTGAAATAATATCGATCAACTCGTTTATAAACAAGTTTAAAGATGGCGGCGGTGCGCGTCACTAACGTAAGATCCGCGCAGGAATTGTCGATTTGTGACGTCACAAATCCCCAATTTGCCTATGGCGAAGCACAGCACGACATCCCCCTGTTTTTACCTGAATCTTGGGAAATGGGGTTGGACCACTGCGGTAACACTGCCGGGGAAGTTTCCCGTGCCGTGAAGCACGGTCATAGTATACCGAGAAGAAAGTTGCGTTAGTGTTCTATTGCCCTGGTTGCTTGTGGTCGGCGTGGGGTCGGTACTCTGTACGTATGAGCCCCGCTACTTGTCAATTCCTTTTCATGTTTTTGTCAACATTGTTTCTTCATTACTTGGATGGTTTGGTTGGGCCTAGACCGCTTTGGAAAAATATAGTTAATCAATAGCATATGGCTTCTTGAATTCCCCCCCCAAACAAAAACTATTAGTGTATAGCTAGGTACATATCTAAATAAAATTGTCAGTGATTTGTGAATGAGTCAAGTCATCCTACAGATTCAAATAACTTTGCATATTTAGGTGCACTTGGAAAAAAATGAATACTGGTATTCCTTTCCCTGGTAATCATTTGTATTCCTTCCCTGCCTCCTTCCTTGCTATCTTCCTGCCTTGGCCTTGCCTTCAGTCCTGCCATCTTCATTCGCCTGCCCCCTCCCTATCTTATTTTCCTGGCTCCTTGCATATTGTATTGTCTGTCCTCCTTCGCCTCCTGTCTCAGTCTGCTTCATGCGCTCCTTCCCATCCCCTTGCCTGCTTCCTGCTCTGCCTCATTCCCTGTCCTATGTCCTGCCCTTTTCTTGCCTTCTGCTTTATTCTCTCCCTGTCTGTTTCTTTACCCAGTTGTCTGCATCCTTACCACCTTGCCACCTATCATCCTTTACCACCTATCTTCCTTCACCACCTATCATCCTTACCACCTTGCCTACTGCCTTGCTGCCTATTCTGCCCTTTGCTCTACTATTTAAGTTGTGTTATGTTATGCCTTGTCTTTCTCTGCACTGTTTGTTTTTTTGCACTGTTTTGCACTGTTTTTGCCTTGTCACTGATCCCAAGTTATGCCGCTCTTACCATGTCAATATGTGTGGTACCATACCATACTCATCTTGTGGTATTCCTTGTTTTCAGGTTGTGCACTTACCTTTGAAGTGTTGTGCTAGGATCTGCTTGCCATTGATCTGTTCAACACACTCCAAGTCTGAAAATGGTGAAGAAATTGGTAATTGGAACAAGGAAAAGTCAGGTAAGGAATGTGCGTGAGATAATTTGTGTGACATTGCCAAGGACCTACTGGTTACATTGAAACGTTTGAGTGTTTGAAGGTTTGAACACTATTTGCCTGGCCCCTAACGTCATCCTGATCTGTCTATGGCCACTGCCACATGTTATCCCGACCAGGAGAGGGAACGTCAGCGACCAGCATCTGAAGTGATTTCTGACCTGTTTCCCCACCCCACAGTCCCTAGGTTACTACAAAACACTGAAACCAATAAGTTGACACTGAAACCAATAAACAAATATCAGGATATTCCTATAGTCATATTGTTTTGTTCAGCATTTTTTAGTCACCATTAACAGGCGCAGACCCAGGGAGCGTTAGGCCCACCCCCCCCCCCCCCCCCACCCTGTCCCCGTGAGCCTCGGGTTGCACCCAGATCGCGTGACCGCGTGACCGCGCGCCCGTAGGGCGCAACTTTTCAGTTTCGATCACGCTCCAACCCCTCGCCCCCGGCTTAACATCATTTCCGTGACGCTCCACCCCCCCCCCCCTCACAGTCAACATTTTGCTGACGGCGACCACTATGTGGCGCCACCCCCTGACCGAAATCCTGGATCCGCGCCTGACTAATGTGTGAATTGTGAAATATGCCACTCAGTACAATGTGTTGATTTGCCATGCTGAGGTTTGGTATTGCAAGTGTAATGTATTTATTGATATTGAAGAGTGCAATGCATCATTCGATCTTCGAAGTCCGCTCATTTTCGTCTCGACCCATTGGGCATTTCTGAACACCCGGGGAATCCCCCCCCCCCCCCCGCTGCCCAGAACGTCCGCGGACATTTCTGAACACCCAGGGAATCCCCCCCCCCCGCTGCCCAGAACGTCCGCGGACATTTCTGAACACCCAGTGACCTCCCCCTGCTGTCCAAAATGCCCGCGGACATTTCTGAACACCCAGAGAATCTCTCCCCGCCGCTGCCCAGAACGTCGACAGTGTATCACCGTCTTGTTCCGTTCACACTACCACTCCACCCCACCTACTCCACCCCACCTACTCCACCCCACCTACTCCACCCCACCTACTCCACCCCACCTACTCCACCCCACCTACTCCACCCCACCTACTCCACCCCACCTACTCCACCCCACCTACTTCACCCCCTCCTCCACCCAAGGCACCCGGTCGCCCCTCCCCCTCCACCCCAGGCAGCCGGTCGCCCCCTGCCCCTCCACCCCAGGCACCCGGTCGCCCCTCCCCCTCCATCACAGGCACCCGGTCGCCCCCTCCCCCTCCACCCCAGGCAGCCGGTCGGGCCGGGTCGGCAGCTCGCGTATCCGGTGTGCGGGTGGCCTCGCGGAGAGACTGACCGCTGAGTCAGTGTTTGTGTCAGTGACGCGATATGAAGGCGGAACTGCGCTGATACCGTGCTGAGATCGGTACTGAGGTCGCCGGCGCTGATACCGTGCTGATATCGGTACTGAGGTCGCCGGCGCTGATACCGTGCTGATCGGTACTGAGGTCGCCGGCGCTGATACCGTGCTGATCGGTACTGAGGTCGCCGGCGCCGATACCGTGCTGAGATCGGTACTGAGGTCGCCGGCGCTGATACCGTGCTGATATCGGTACTGAGGTCGCCGGCGCTGATACCGTGCTGATATCGGTACTGAGGTCGCCGGCGCTGATACCATGCTGATCGGTACTGAGGTCGCCGGCGCTGATACCGTGCTGATCGGTACTGAGGTCGCCGGCGCTGATACCGTGCTGAGATCGGTACTGAGGTCGCCCAGGGACTGTCCTCGAGACGGCCACGTGGCGCCTGTCACCGGGTCTGGGCTCGTACTACGTATTACAATATTTGTGCAGCCATGCTTTTTTTCTCTCCCAACCACGGCTGGTGACTAGACAGACGACTGTCGTGGCGGCCCTGTCCATGAGTTTCCCCTTAACCCGCCATTGGCGGGGGGGGGGGCGTCCCCCCCTGACGAACTTTCGCAATAGCTCAACAACTAATAGCGTTATCGACGTGAAACTTCAGGTACCTTCTCCTACATCAATTATACATCTTCTGTGCAAAAATGAAGAAATTTCGTCGACATTTTTCGAAATATAGCGAATTTAGTGACGTCGCTACACACGAGTTTGACACAAAAATCAGCTAAACTTTAGCAGGCCTTACAAGTCATATTTGAAGCAAAATGCAATCGAAAAACGTTAAAAAAAGAGCAAATGGCAAGGACTAAAAAATGGCTATCTCGGATTTGTGAAAATTTTGTTTTTAACCCCCCCCCCCCAAAAAAAAAACCCTCAAAATCAACATATTCAAACATTTTCAAAAAACCAGAAGATATGTTGAAGAACCACATGTGGAAAATATCCAAACCAAATTTAAAAGCAATATCTTTATTTTTGACCGACTTAACGCTCCTTAAGTAAGAGTAACTCTGACATCAAATTTTGAAATTGTTTTTTTTAGCTTTTAGTGACCAGATACAAACAAATAAATGCCAGCACTGTATTTCTGAGACAAAACTGGTCTAGACACATGCCTTTTCTATTTAGATTGATAAATTTCAAATTTTGACCTTATGTGACTTGATCTTATATGGTGTCAGGTTGTGAAAATGACTGCTACTATCGAAATATACGTGTGAAATAACCCATACAACATGTGTCGCATGGCTTTCGTAGACCTGTGACCTTTTGTGACCTGACCTTGACCTTTGCTTACAATTTCACTTTTGCTTATGCGGGATATGTATATTGTATACCTTTGAGAGCACTTTGTGCGATAATAGTCGCAATCTAAGGCTTTGGGTGGAAAGTATGGCCCAAAAACTCAAATATCTCAATTTTTACCTTTGACCTGACCGTGACCTGACATGTGACCTTATTTTGAAGATGTCGTGTATGCTTTGGATGCGTCTCATTGAGAGCTTTCGATTGCCGTCTTGCGCGTCTCGATGCGGTTATTTGTTCGGAAGATAACCAGGGGGGGGGGGGCGAAAAACGCCCCCACAGCCAATGGCGTTCGGCTGAGACCCCAGCCAATGCCGGGTTAAAGGTATGAAAAGCCAATAAGGAAAGTGTGCCGCCGTGCATGCCCCCTTTCCATAGTAGCAGTCCAGTTGACGGGGATTTTACCGGCACAAGATGCCGGAAGATCACTAGCAACCTGCATTAAAGGAAATAGTTCACCTTCAACATGTGTTTTGAACTGAAATAGCAGTTTTGTAGCCCGTGTTGAGAAATCCTTATCTGGAACTTGTATTGGCTGAAAAGACTCCAGCCGAAGATATTTGACTTTTTGGCGAAGGAATACGGCGCATATATGATGTACCGTACCGTCTGAAAGTGCCAGCACTGCCATGGAGCATGCGCAGACCAATAATGCACACCATAACATTAATAATTTACGACCTTCTGTCCTAAATTGGCGCGATGTAGGACCATTTTTGAAAATAAAAAAAGAAACTGTATTAAAAAATATAATAAAATCGTGTTCTGAAAAATTTCCCGAAGGTGAACTATTTCCTTTAATATCAAGTTTTACCAAATTGACCGGTCGCTGAAGCGGAAGAGTTGTCATTCAATCACCTTGGCTAGGGGTGTCAAATCATTTCGAAGCCTTGTATTGTACGTACTCGGGATAGCCTGTGGTCAGTATGTGTGAAAGGTAGAAACAAACAGTTCAGATGACAGTGGGGACTCATAGAGATAGTAATACAAATATGTACCGAAAAGCTAACAATAGCATTAGTCATTACTGCATAAATTGTCTCCGCGTCCCTTCTGTACGCCAGAATGGACAACTTAGCCATTTCCTGTTGGAAGGTTATCTTGGAACACCGCTTGGTCATTTCCGGGAGAAGCCGTGGTGTTTTCCAATGTTACATTTTGCAAGTCATCCCGGCCGGGAGCTCGGGCGTCTCATCCGATATACTGGACCGCACTGGCCTGAGTCTGGGACTGACCCATGCGAGAGTAGCGGTGTTCAGTAGCCGTTCTCCATGGAAACCAGTGCAGGCCCCTTCACCACTGGCATTGGTAGGGTTGTACTGTTTGTCGGGCGGCTATCATTGGATCTCTGCAGTTCTCCTGCGGCCGGCCGCCGCACTGGGGGCGGATTAACCGTTCTGCACGACACGGGTCCACAAATACATTATCGGGAAATGCTATGAAACCCTATACCACGGTGTTCGTAATTCTTCATACCACATTGTCCTGAGCTTTGTTGTTCAATGCGGGTGGTATTTCATGGCGAAAACCTAACTTAGACTTTCGGGTCGCGTCGGCCGGACATGCCCTCCGCACATTTCTGCAGCGTGTCTTTGGAGCAAGAGAACGTGTCAAATTTGAGAAGGAAATGTATATATATATATATATATATATATATATATATATATATATATATATATATATATATATATATAAATCAGTGCACCAAAAAGGACCTACTTACCCATTTACATTGTCTTACAGGCTGCCAAAGCCAGCTTTCGGGCCGTGTCGCGCTAGAAGGGCCAATCCGCCCACTGTGCGCCGTTCGCTGGGAAGCCCCGCGTCTGCACCGTGCGGCCTGTTCCGCTCTGCCTTCCCCGTACCGGCCCGCCCCGCCAGTCCGCCTATTCGGCCTGCTTCCCCGACCTGCCCCTCCCGGCCTGTCCCGCTTGGCTTTCCCCGCCTGGCCTGCCTCTCCGATCAGCCTGCCCCGGCCTGCTCCGTTCCGCCCCTGCTCCGCCGGCCTGCCCGGTGCACCACGCGCGTCGTAACGCCTCAACACGCCGCCGTGCGGGGCGGGGCCGTGACTAGCACGGCGGCCGGGCCGTGCAGGTGGGACGGGGCGGGGCCGTGATCAGCACGGCGGCCGGGCCGTGCAGGTGGGGCGGGGCGGGGCCGTGACCAGCACGGCGGCCGGGCCGTGCAGGTGGGACGGGGCGGGGCCGTGACCAGCACGGCGGCCGGGCCGTGCAGGTGGGGCGGGGCCGTGATCAGCACGGCGGCCGGGCCGTGCAGGTGGGGCGGGGCGGGCCGTGACCAGCACGGCACATACCGTCCCCACCGGCAGTGGAGGAGACTGGTCGGACTCTCCTGTGTCTAAGTTACACGGACTCTGTTCTATGCATTCGCTAATGCTGCAATGCATTTGCATAGACGAAACATTTGCACATGTTGCAGTACATTTGCATACTTCAAATGCCATTGCGGAAGTTGGTGTGTTTCTATCCAGGGATCATGTCCTCTTCCCGGTAACTGTCGGCACTGACAGGACGTTGGTTGGAATGCTCTCGGCTCACATCATTTCCACTGCCAATGTGGTGCGGTGTGATAACTGACGAGCACTAGCGACCGACGTCACATCTCAACAGTGCCTTTGTGCCGTGGCAGCAGGCGTTCACCACAACACAGCCGTCGGCGTGCTGCCGTGTGAGCGGCCCACCTGTCCCCTGTTCCCTGTTCTGTTCCCTGTGCTGCCCTGTTCACCGGAGCGAGCCGATGTGTGCTCGACAGCGCCGCCGCTCGGTTACCACGATCGTGTCAAAAATCGCACCCACGCTACTGACCCGTACCATATCCGTCTGTCGCTCTGCTGTCGGTGCCGCCTGCCACTGCTGGTCCCCACCCGTACCATATCCGTCTGTCGCTCTGCTGTCGGTGCCGCCTGCCACTGCTGGTCCCCACCCGTACCATATCCGTCTGTCGCTCTGCTGTCGGTGCCGCCTGCCACTGCTGGTCCCCACCCGTACCATATCCGTCTGTCGCTCTGCTGTCGGTGCCGCCTGCCACTGCTGGTCCCCACCCGTACCATATCCGTCTGTCGCTCTGCTGTCGGTGCCGCCTGCCACTGCTGGTCCCCACCCGTACCATATCCGTCTGTCGCTCTGCTGTCGGTGCCGCCTGCCACTGCTGGTGCCCGGCGTCTCGGCAATGACTCGTGGTGGCGGTGACTGAATCCCTGCACCGGCTCCGTCCCCTCCTCGGTCTCGGCGGCCGACCCCGTCTCCGACGGCGTCTGTTGCGGCTCCAGTGGCCTCCGCTCGGTGCAGAGAGATGTTGTGATTGAGTGTGATGTGCGGTGCTGGTGGCGGCCGGCGCCATTGTAGCCGATTTACACCCGCCGCTGCAATGGCCAGACGACATGTGTGTCACGCACGCAGCGTCCGGTGGCCAATAGGTGCAATTGTCATGCTGTGTGGACGACGCCGTTTGGGTGGCAAGGGAAGACCATGTTAGCAGTAGGTAAGCAGATAGCACGCTGCAAGCTGAAGGTACGATGTTCATTGATCCATATATTTGTAACGGTCGATTTAGTACAGCCGTCGTTTATTTTCAATATTCGATCATATAAAATCAACACAGATATTAATAATTTTGCTTTAAGGGAATGTTTTACCTTCCTGAAAGTTGTAAAATATACGCTGGTTGTAGTATAAAATATGAAGTGCTGCTGAAAACCATGGTTATATTTTTTCACTCGAAAAGTCACTTAACTTTATACAAATTAAGTTTTAAAATGTGGGTGAATGACGTCATTATTGAGCTATAGACCGCCGCTGATTAGCTGACAAAGTGGGATTGGCTGAAAAAGTGGCTGTCAGCCAATCAGCGGCTGCACCAGCCTGGAGTCATTTTGCAAATGGTAAATTAAATTGCTTAAAAACAGTTAAGTTTTGGGGAAAATGACATTTTAGACATTTCTTTAACGGCCCAATGTAATGCATGGGCATATGGGGGGTAATGCATGGGTAATGCATGGGGGGCAGCCGCAACCTCACCGGATACCCCCCCCCCCCCCTCTAACTCGAATAACTAAAAGGACTCGGAAAAGGCGTTCGAAAACTCTTGATAAAGACATTCGAAGTTAAGTCGGGTATTATTTGGGTCAGGTCAATATTGAGGTCACCAGAGGTCATAAAAATGAAAATTGTCCAATACAAGACTATGCTCTAGAAACCTCTAAATATCCCGGGAACTATAAGAGCTAGGAACAAACGGAAAAAGCAAACGAAAGCTCATGAAAAACGCAATCGCACTGGTGTCATACAATTTTATATCAGGTAAACAGTTTAGGCCCCACTCATAGGCGTACACAAGGGGGGGGGGGGGGGCACACGGGGCAATTGCCCCCCCCCCCCTGAAGGTCTGTACGTGCCCCCTTTGGTCGAAAAAAAATAATGATTTTTTTTAGAGAGAAAATGGTGAAAATTGCACTTTTAAAAATATAGTGGGCTAAATCCGGTGAGTTTTTTTTGTAGGGGTACTTTATACCCCCTGAGCAAAAATTCCCTTCTCCTGAAGTGAATCCTGGGTACGCTACTGGCTCCACTCCAGAGGTCACTAAATGTCACGATGACATTTTTGTTTTCTCAAGAAGTTTGTCATGAGTAACTTTTTATTAGTTGACCATATAGTAGTAATTGTAACACCATCGTGGTTTTTCGTCAAGGCGCTTCGAAATATATTAACCCTCGCCCTACGGGGGGCTGACCCTACGGGGGGGGGGGGGCTGCGCTTCGAAACATATTAACCCTCGCCCTACTAGAGAGAGAGAGAGAGAGAGAGAGAGAGAGAGAGAGAGAGAGAGAGAGAGAGAGAGAGAGAGAGAGAGAGAGAGAGAGAGAGAGAGAGAGAGAGAGAGAGAGAGAGAGAGAGAGAGACAGAGACAGAGACAGACAGAGACAGAGACAGAGACAGAGACAGAGACAGAGACAGAGACAGAGACAGAGACAGAGACAGAGACAGAGACAGAGACAGAGACAGAGACAGAGACAGAGACAGAGACAGAGACAGAGACAGAGACAGAGACAGAGACAGAGACAGAGACAGAGACAGAGACAGAGACAGAGACAGAGACAGAGACAGAGACAGAGACAGAGACAGAGACAGAGACAGAGACAGAGACAGAGACAGAGACAGAGACAGAGACAGAGACAGAGACAGAGACAGAGACAGAGACAGAGACAGAGACAGAGACAGAGACAGAGACAGAGACAGAGACAGAGACAGAGACAGAGACAGAGACAGAGACAGAGACAGAGACAGAGACAGAGAGAGAGAGAGAGAGAGAGAGAGAGAGAGAGAGAGAGAGAGAGAGAGAGAGAGAGAGAGCTGACCCTGGGGGCTGACCCTGAGGTTTTTCTTGAATAACTTTTGACACATGGGGTGCATCTTGCTGATTTTTTTGGTAGCTGAGTTTACAACAATTATACGGAGGCTGTAAAAATGTATTTGAAATTTGTTAAGTATTGTGGGAGATAATAATGTTTTGATGACGTCATGTTGGTAAAAAAAAAGATAAATATTTGCAAAATCGTAGAAAACAGAGTTTTAGAGCAAATTGCAAACTCAATGCACCAAAGATACAAAATGGCATTCTCTTTCAAATGGCAATCTCGGATTTTCAACAAAAAAAATGGTTTTTGACCCCTAAAATTAAAAAAAATAAATCTTCTTTTTTTAAATCCCCACAAAATCAACATTTTCAAAGATATTAGAAAAACCGGAATATATGTGAGAGAACTGAGAATGGACCATACTCATACCAAAATTCAAAGCAATATCTCCATTATTGACTGAGTGATGGCTTCCTAAGTATAAGAAACTGATGACGTCATTTTTTAATAACTTTTTTTTGACATTTTTGGACAAGATACAAACAAATAATTACTTGTTTTTGTATTTCTGAGCCAAAACTGGTCTAGGAACATGCCTTTTTATTTACATTTATCAATTTCTAATTTTGAGGTTTTCTGAAGAGCAAAATCGCTGTTCTGGACGTGGTAAATCCGAGGTCATTCACTTGACCTGGAAGGTCACCCGTTGACCTCAAACCTAAAAATCGCATACTGTTAGATTCCTCTCATGACAGGCAACATGCTGGTTCTTACCGCATTGCTCTAAGTTGCTTGGTTTGGAAGTTAACAGGGGGGCCTGTCAGCCCCCCCCCCCTCCCCCGTAGGGCGAAGGTGAAAAATGCTCCCGTAGGGCGAGGGTTAATGGTGACCTGGTTAGGTCAACTTCAAAATTTGACCTAATGGCAAGGTCATTTGGTGACCCAGGTAGGTTTGTTGCATATGGGGCGATGCGACTCGATGAGACAAACAGCACCAGGATGTCATTCGCACGTATCTATCTTTATTCTATCAAGAGTTTTGGCAAAAAGTGCTGGTGATCTCAGATGACCTCAGCTGACCTTGCAGAGGTCACTGAGCAACAACTGCACATGGGTCATCCAGAATAAGCTAAAATAACATGATTCTGAAAGAATTGGCCTGATAAAATACATATTCTCTGAATAGGAAGCATTTGTATATTTTCCCATTTTCCCATTTACTTATAATGGGAAGGTCACGGAATTGACTTGATCTTAGGTCACCAATACACAAATTTGAGATAAACGAACTGTAGGTACTTATGACCCTATGAAATCCTGCAAGTTTCAAATCTCTCGGACAAACACTGTGACTTTGGCACGACCACACACGTTTTTGGAGTTAGTCACTTGACGTAACCTGTTGACCTGACCTGAGATGACCTGAGGTAAATAATTTCACACCATGTGGGTAATTGACGCCCAAACAGCTGTGACAAATTTGGCGACGCTGTGCGCCGCCATTTTCCCGCTATTCATGAAAAAACCGGAGGGCAATCCCCCAGCAGTGCGCGTGTTAAGTCAATATCGGTGACATGAGCGTGCCACTCCTCAGTTGATTTGTCGCGGAATGCTCCGTATGAGAAATAACACAGAACAAATAATCTTTTTCAGTGATATTTAATCCTCTCTGAAAACGAGGAGGGAATACGAACTACCCGTGAACTACTTTCAAACCACTTATATTTTTAGCAACAGACGTCAAACAGATATTGGCACATATGGGTGCGGGTTCCCGCGGTGCGGGTTATGCTGTATATACTCGGCGCCGGCGCCGCTCACGTCAGCCGCGCGTGACGTAACATTCGTCTCACGCGAGGAAAGGAAAATGTCAGTGATTGCTCACGACACGCTCTGCATAGGAGGCGAGCCACGCACCGTACCTCGGATGGGTCACAGACGATCACATTTAAAGGGCATCGTAATTGAAAAGTTATTGAAGTTTACGATTTATGGAAATATAAAGGTTAAGTTCTGCTGGTTGTCAACAATTATGTGTTGCTGGTGTAAATATGCCCAGTTTGCGTCAGCAGTCGTCAGCAGTCAAATGCCAAGAGGGAGGGCAGGACGGTGTAGTAGCGTAGCAAAGGTCAAAAGTCCCGTCGCTCAAACATTCACGATTGATGTCCGTGACCTTTTGTAGGCCATCAAACGCCTACGAAATATTCGTCCCATAAACCTTACTGTTATCACTTTCGTCGGGAAATGTACGATGTTGGATGATAATGCTGTTGAAGCCGTACTTGGTCATAATGATGATGTTGGGATGTGCAGAGCAGGGGCGGCGGATTGCGGGGGACAGGGTACCCAAAGGCCCCCAGTCGAAAATCCTGGGGGGCAAAAGGGTCATTTCGCCCCCCCCCCCCAGATTTTAGCCGGCTCATTATCTCACGTTTTCAGCTGTGTGACGTATTTTTCCCCCGATTTCGTCAAAACCAATCATAGACCTTATGCAATGATTTTCACGTGTGCTCTGGCGATGAATAAACATCCATTTCTAATGATCAGTGAATCACTGTCCAGATGTGTGTCATCAATGTGTATAACTAGAGGCGATTATTGCTTGCTTTGCTTAGCGAAAATCGACATTGACCGGCGGCAGGGTCTGCACTATTCAATGTCTGTCGCAAACAAAGCTGGCATTTTTGTCATCTGCATGTCATCTACAGGTGTGACAGATTTGGGGGTGGGGGCGCAGTTGACCCCTGGCAAAAAGAAGAGGGTAAAACCATCTTTTTACCCCTCGATTTGGCGGGCCTTAGAATGTGGTAAAAGTAATGGCCGAATTTGTCGATGTAAAATGAAGTATTCGGCCAGCTTTGGGTATTAGTTATCTATAAAATCACAGCGCAAAAAAAATAGCGCATGCGGTGCAAAATAATTCTCCTGCAAAATTTGCACACCTTTCCTGTCTTCATCACGAACTTTTAAGTCGGCACACTGCTCTGCTCTACAGCCAGACTTGTCAATGATTCATATTTGTCATGAATCGATTCACAGTGATTCACGGACCATAATGAATGATTCAATCATGATTCAATCACTCAACATTACCATAATGAATGATTCAATCATGATTCAATCACTCAACATTACCATAATGAATGATTCAATCATGATTCAATCACTCAACATTACCATTATGAATGATTCAATCTTGATTCAATCACTCAACATTAAAGGGAAGTGTCGACTCCTTTGTCTAAATCCTTTGATTTTGAATGTGCGACTCTAATATTTTATGAGCGTGATAGGGAGGTCATGCTCTACCTGTGTGCCAATTTGCATGCACATCAGAATAGTCTGCTGTTTGACCTTAAACATATGACCTGCTCTATCTAACTCCTTTGATTTTAAATGTGCGACTCTAAGATTTTACCAGAATGATCACTAGGTCGTGATCTATCTGTGTATCAATTTTGAAGCCAATCCAAATAGTTCGCGAATGTATTTCCGAATGTGAATGTGAGGCAATTGGACACGCGTGTTGTTTATTTTGATTATAAAATGATACTTATAATATTTATTATAATTGCAAATTCCAAGTTCCAAAAGCATTAATGACTTTACGTTTCACTTTTTTAAGCGAATAGAACATTTATTTTGATTTTGCATTAGGTATTATTTTTTTATAAAGCATGATGTGGAATAAAGCGGCGCCGATGCGACAGTGATATTTGGGACATGCGGAGGTCATGCAAATGTTTGTTTATGATTTCGTTTTTGATATGGTATAGCCTAGAAATTAGGAAAAGGTGGGTACTTTTTATAATTTTTCGTGTGAAAAAGGTGTGCGTGTACTGTGTGGTTTATGAACCAAAGTATGAGTTATCAGTTAGTTACCTTTTCTAAGTATTTAGGTACCTACCCCTAACCTTACCAGTTCCAAGGTATTCACCTAGTTAGGGCTGATTGAACAGTGGCTTTGTGCCCACTGGAGTTGGACACAAAGCCTCGCTTTCTTTACGCATAGATGAATTACAGGCTACAGCTCAGGACACAGAGCTCATATAATTGGCCATTAAGTGCCTGGTTTGTCCACAGGGCACAGATGAATGCTGGGCCGCTGTCATATTTTGTGGACAGTTTATGCTGTTCGACCAAAAAAGAATGATTCTTTGAGCGATGAATGATTCAATCAGCCTATTTTCTCTGTATGAATGATTCAATCAGTGACTCACAACAGGTTTGCGCATGAGGTGAATCGATTCATGAGTCATTCATTTGAAATAAGAATGATTCAATCAAAAGTAGTCGATTCACATTGAATCATTGACAAGTCTGTCTACAGCACATTTTTTTTTTATAGAATGAACTCTGCAAATTGCCCCACAGCCCCTGCCTTTCCACCCTAATCCCGCGGACCGCCGCAAGAGGAGCAGGGAGGGCAGCTGACCCCCCCCCCAATCTAGAGTTTTTGAAAAATGTAATCCGAATGTTTTAATGGGATGGATTTCCGAGATCAGGACCCACGCTAAGCTGAGCTTGCTGCGCAGGCCCTGACCCCACCATCCGATCGCGCAATTCCAATCATTGGCAGAATTTAGTGGCGAAGTTTATCGTCCCCACAGACTGAGGACTGGGCGCCATGTGACCTTCGTTGTCGGAGCGCCCCTAAACCCCAATTAAAAAAAAAAAGACTGAGGACGGCCCCCCGGCTCGCTGGCTTGTGGGTAAACAAATAATTTTGGTCTTCTATGAAATCATAAGAGAGAGCCCTTCCGAAAAAAAACATGAATATAAAAAGCAGCGAGACAATAGGTAAGGGCCCTATCAGGGATGGCAAAGGCCCCCCCAAGACCGACATATGCCACTAGGGCCTAGGAAGGGCCTGAAAGAAACCCAGCCACTTTCATAATGGGATTTTTAACTGATATAGCAGAACTGCTATCCAAACTTCTGGAAGGCCATGTCGAGAAATCACTTACAGCATACCATAGGCGTAGGAACAGGGGGAGGGGGGCATCCCCCAATTTTTGTTTGCCATTTTTGTATTCTAAAATATTTTATTTTGCTTGTTGAGAGAAGAAAAATCTTGCAAAAGAGCCCCTACGAGAAGAGCCCAAATCTGCAAAGATATATTCCATAGGGGGTTGGGTTTCTCTCAACGAGATCAAAGTTTCACTGCCCACACAAACACACACACACACACACACACACACACACACACACACACACACACACACACACACACACACACACACACACACACACACACACACACACACACACACACACACACACACACACACACACACACACACACACACACACACACACACACACACACACACACACACACACACACACACACACACACACACACACACACACACACACACACACACACACACACACACACACACACACACACACACACACACACACACACACACACACACACACACACACACACACACACACACACACACACACACACACACACACACACACACACACACACACACACACACACACACACACACACACACACACACACACACACACACACACACACACACACACACACACACACACACACACACACACACACACACACACACACACACACACACACACACACACACACACACACACACACACACACACACACACACACACACACACACACACACACACACACACACACACACACACACACACACACACACACACACACACACACACACACACACACACACACACACACACACACACACACACACACACACACACACACACACACACACACACACACACACACACACACACACACACACACACACACACACACACACACACACACACACACACACACACACACACACACACACACACACACACACACACACACACACACACACACACACACACACACACACACACACACACACACACACACACACACACACACACACACACACACACACACACACACACACACACACACACACACACACACACACACACACACACACACACACACACACACACACACACACACACACACACACACACACACACACACACACACACACACACACACACACACACACACACACACACACACACACACACACACACACACACACACACACACACACACACACACACACACACACACACACACACACACACACACACACACACACACACACACACGCACGCACACGCACACACGCACACACGCACACACAAACAAACACTTTTCGTGACGTTCCTACATCCCTGCAGCATACTCTGTTTGGTTGTAAAGTTTCTCCTGCCGAATACAATTGATGTTTTGTCCTGTCATTCAGCGCTGTGTCGAAAAATGCAGTTCTATGTCAAATAGCTTCATAAGGAAGCATGTGTTAAAAGCAGCGTTACTGGACCAGTGAACGAACACTTCCCCATGGACAATAGTATGCTAATTGTGTAAGCAACGATGAGAAAATCATTGCATTTGTACTTATTAACTTTATAAAGAATTATTTTATCATAAGTTCCGAACTTTTACAGTTCAATTATTTTCTTCTTTCGAAGCACTTCTTTTTTCTTCTTTTGTCATAACAGTATGCGCCACTTTCGAAATTTGCGCCACTTCTCGCAATCTATACTAAATGTGCGAGTCTGTGTTTATGAAATGTAATTATGTAATTGTAAATAGTGTGTAATTGATGCAAGGGCGTATCCAAGGGGGTACCCTGGACACCCGCGGGTACCCTGGACACCCGCGGGTACCTCTTTGGGCTGAGGGGCCCACCTTGTCTTTCGTTTAAGGGCCCTTGGCCGGCCAGACGGGCTCTCGGTCGGCCTGAGGGGCCCTCGGTCGGCTTGAGGGGCCCTTGATCGGCCTAAGGGGTCCTCTGTCGGTCTGAGGGGGCCCTCAGTCGGCCTGAGGGGCCCTCAGTCGGCCTGAGGGGCCCTCAGTCGGCCTGAGGGGCCCTCAGTCGGCCTGAGGGGGTCCTCGGTCGGCATGAGGGGGCCCTTGATCGGCATGTGAGGCCCTACTGGACCTACTGGACGATATGCCGGTCTGAGGGGCCCTCCTATCGGTCTGAGGGTCTGAGGGGCCCTCTATCGGTCTGAGGGTCTGAGGGGCCCTCTATCGGTCTGAGGGGCCCTCTATCGGTCTGAGGGGCCCTCTGTCAACTTGATGGGGTCCTCTGTCGGCATAAGGGACCCTCTGTCGGTCTGAGTTGGCCCTCTGTCGGTCTGAGGGGGCCCTCAGTAGGCCAGAGGGAGCCTTTGGTCGGCATGAGGGGCCCTATGTCGGTCTGAGGGGCCCTCTGTCGGTCTGAGGGGGCCTTCTGTCGGTCTGAGGGGCCCTGTCCTACCTGAGGGCCCTATGTGGGTATGAGGGGCCCTCTGGTGGCATGAGGGGTCCTCTGATGGCCTGAGGGCGTCGGTTTCGACCCGACGGGGCCCTCTAGCCGCCTAAGTGAGCCCTCGACCAGTTTGAGGGGGCCCCTTTCGACACGACGGGACCATCTGTCAGCCTGAAGATGCCCCTCTGTCGGCCTGAGGGCCCTCAGTCAGCCTGAGGGGCCCTCAGTCAGATTGAGGGGCCTCTGTCAGTCTGAGGGGGGGCCTCTGTCAGCCTGAGGGGGCCCTCGGCCGGCTTGAAGAGTCCCTTGATCGGCCTGAGGGGTCCTCTGTCGGTCTGAGGGGCCCTCTGTCAGCCTGAGGGTGCCCTCAGCCGGCTTGAAGGGCCCTTGATCGACCTGAGGGGCCCCTGTCGGTCTGACGGGGCCCTCTGTCGACCTGATGGGGGCCCTCTGTCTCCTCCTCTGTTTGACATCCTTGCAGTGCAGATCCTTGCAAGCTGACTCGTTTGTTAATTCAGACTGTTGCAGGTCCCAGGGTAGATTCTGTCAAATTTACCGGGTATGATATCCAGAATAGTTATTAGTGGCATAGCACCTCAGCAGTTACGGTACCCTAAAACACAAACCCGAGTCACACCACCACTACTCCCAGGATAAGTAGTTGTAATCGTGTTAGCGAAGCTAAAATATGTAGGCCCTGTGTCCATGGGAGTCCCATATCACTGACCGCGGATACTACCTTGGCGAAATCCTGGATACGCCTTTGAATTGATGCCCAAACTGCTGTGCCAAATTGCCGTTTTCCCGCTATTCTCGAAACATCTCAGGGGGGGGGGGGGGGGGTATCCCCCTCCACACCAGGGCGAGGGTTAAAGGAAATAGTTCACCTTCGGAAAATTTATCAGAACAGGATTTTATTATATTTTGTAATACAGTTTCTTTTTTATTTTCAAAAATGGTCCCACATCGCGCCAATTCAGGACAGAAGGTCGTAAATTATTAAGTTCATGGTGTGCGTTATTGGTCTGCGCATGCTCAATGCAGTGCTGGCACTTTCAGATGGTACGGTATATCATATATGCGCCGCATTTCTTCGCCAAAAAGTCAAATATCTTCGGCTGGAGAGTCTTTTCAGACAAGAACAGTTGCAGATAGGGATTTCTCAACACGGGCTACAAAACTGCTATTTCAGTTAAAAACCCCATGTTGAAGGTGAACTATTTCCTTTAAGGCACCTATACCGAGCCAACATCAGCGATCGAAGAGGGAGAAATCGCTCAAAAGTGAGGGTGCAGTTAACATTGTTGGCTTCCTCGACCTAAAACAAGACCTAAGCAGCCCTGCCCCCCCCCCCCCCCCCGGTTCTTAGGTATGCTTATGGGAATTATGGCATTGCGGGGGTGTGAAGTCATCGTTATTCCCCAGCTTTAAGGCATTCATCTTGAACCAATATCAGCGATCGAAGAGGGTGAAATCCGGGGTGATATAAATAACCGCCGGCGTCTGCCGACGCCGCGCCCGTGTCCCTGGCTCGTGTCCCTGGCTCGTGTCCCTGGCTCGTGTCCCTGGCTCGTGTCCCTGGCTCGTGTCCCTGGCTCGTGTCCCTGGCTCGTGTCCCTGGCTCGTGTCCCTGGCTCGTGTCCCTGGCTCGTGTCCCTGGCTGTGACCAGTGGTGCCACTGCTGCTGATATCCGGATTAACGGTGTCGCATTGCTTACACTTCCCATGCCCTGCACTGTCCCTGCTGCAGGGGCGAAGCCAACAAGTGGTCACAACACTGCCAGCTACTGTGTTTGTTTATTGTGCACCCCACATACGGCAATGCTCTAGCTCAGTTGTCAGACAGACGCCAGCCCATGACTGGTTTTCCCGCCGTTTCGGACTCTTTGATCATTTTATTGATGGCTAAAAGCTGATCAGATACTGATGACAGACAGTTGCAAACAAGTTAAGTAACGTTTTCCCGCTGCATGTTTGTTTGCATAGAGGTGCCGCTATCGCCGCCCGGACTCGGGGAGCCCGCTAACACTGTATACCTATTACCCTCCGGATGACAGAGCGTTGGGCGTGAATGACTCAGTCGGGATCGGATACAGCTCTGAAGTGATGACGGACCTTCCACAGTTGAGACGGTACTCACTAGGTATAATAATGTGTCATCAAAAATTGGCCAACGATTGGTATTGGCATTCGTATGCTGTTAATTTTTACTGAGGCACCCTGGCTGATGTGCCCGCTGAAGGATTCGTAGCTGTTTAGCGAATCGTACCATTTGACATTTACGTTGCGGTTGGATTCCCGTTTCCCGTTTATTCCCGTGTTTGTCCATGTTTGACCTACATGGGTTTCAGGAAGTGCGAACCCCAACCGTGGTTATACAACATGCCCTACCAAAACATTAATACTTTTCGGTAATGCTGCTGATGCTGTTTCGATCGATGCTGTTATGCTGGGAAAACATCGGTACAGGACTGGAAGCGTTTCACTTTCAGCATTCACGACGCATTTCATTGTAAAATCGTCTCGGTGGCGGTGTTTTTAACATAATTTCCCCTAGCTTTATCCAATCTCAATTAGTTGCTAGTTGCTCTTCTTCTGAATTGACCGTGCGTCTGTACCTATGTGTGTTTCAGTTGGCCATGATCCAGACTCACTGGGTGAAGGACGAGCTGAAGAAGCTCAACCCCGAGCTGGAGATAGAGATCGGTGAGTAGTTTTTGACCGGCAGATCTGTCGGTTGTCGCAGCGTCACCTCCCGTCGCCTAATACAGGGCGTGGAACATTGGAAGTGTGTGCATGCTTCTCGGTTCTGTTGCTCACGAATTTTGCATGTAAATACACTTGGTCTTTCGCGAATTCTAGTCCTTATTATGTGGATATCATTTTTCTGTGGTGGCACCATGCTTGTGTCCGTTTCCGATCTGAATAGGTCCTGCAACTGCGTCGCGCCTGTCATTGTACAGATGGCACAGCCGAGTTACGGGCTACAGCTGTGTCGTGTGCCGTTCCTGCCCTGTCTAGCTTCCCCGCTCCCCGCCGTTCTCTTTCGGTGATGATTTCTGTTGATTGCGCTCTGGGGAATGACTCCTTGTCTTGCCTGCAGCTCTCCTGCAGCTTCCGCTGCGGGAGAGCTGCAGCTGGAGAGATGTCGCCGTCAGCCACGCAGAGAAGCTTCTCCTATAGTGCCGCGTGTGCGAGGAATTCCCTCCCGGCTGACATTACGGAGGTGCGGAGTCGCGGGGCGTTCCTGTATGGCATGGGTCAGCCAACATGAATGACAATCGGATGTCCGTGCTGTTTTTTGCATGTATTGTGACCAGGGCCGTGGAAACCGTGGGGGAAATGGGGGCAACTCGCCCCCACCCCCCAACTTTGGAGCGGGGGGGGGGGGCGACGCCTCCCCCCTCCTTTTTTACACGTTCACTCGACTGTATAAGAACAATGTCATTGTCACCGGAGTTTCATCGGCGGCGCGGAGCTCCGCGAAATTTGGCACAGCTGTTCAATTACCCACACGGTGCGATTTTTTACCTCTGGTCATCTCAGGTCAGGTCACCAGGTCAAGTCTAGTGACTCCGCCTCCAAAAAGTTTGCGGTCGTGCCACAGACAAAGTGATTGACCGAACGGTTTGAAACTCACATGATGTCATCAGGAGATAAGTGCCTACAATTCGTATATCTCGATTTGTTTTTATATCGGTGACCTAAGGTCAGGTCTATTTAGTGACCTCCCCATTATAAGTCAATGGAGAAAAATTAAAAACCCATAGGAAATTGCTAAATTTGACCAATTTTCACCAGATCCACCCACTGGCGGATCCAGGACGGTGGTTTTTTTGGGGGGGGGCACGGGTGGTTTGGGGGCAAATTCCCAAAAACTCTCGCACATTTCTGAAAACTCATCGGATTTCGCTTGCTTATAAGTGCATTGATAGCTGATTTAAAACAAACTTGCATAAGTAAAAGTTACTTAGATTGTCTTATATATCAGGAAATGTGTCAATTTTGCGCCGATTTCAGGCGGTTTGGGGGGGGCATGGTCGCTCCCCCCCCCCCCCCCCCCGGGTCCGCCAGTGGATCCACCACTTGTCCCAAATGCCCTGTCACATTTCTGTTCTTTTACCTCTACGAGATCAACTCAAGCAGTGTCCTAGGATTGCAAAATTTGAGTGGAAAACGACACTGTGGGTAATATTTATCCATTCTTTTTCCCCAGTTTTACTGGAAATTGTCCACTCCCTAAATCAAGATGTATTAGATACCTATAGCACTAACACTGATATTACTGATGCTAATATTAACCTCCGGATGAAGAAAAAAAAACAGGTTAGGAAAGTATTGCCATTTGTAACAGCTGATCCTGATCAGTTAGTTTTGGCAAAGCCGAGTACATCATATTGTCTTTTTAGGCTGAATTTTCCACTCTGTATGGTTATTTTTTATGCCGAAATTTCCACTCCGCACCCTGGCTTCAAAGCAGTCCTAGGACCATGCACTCATGTGACCGCCCAGGTCATGTATGATTCAGAGCAAGGGGGTTTTCACCAATGTATGTGACTTGTCGAGACAAATCAATTGATGTAAGAGTTGACCTTGACCTGACCTTGCTTGACCTGACCTCGGGTCAGGTCAATTTTTGGATATGACATAACTAGGTCACCCAATATATCATTCGATGCGTCTCGACGAGACAAACAATGGTGAAATATGTTTTCCATTATCGTGCTTTGTCAAAAGTTATTCCTTAAAACCAATTCGGCAGTTTTTTATAGAATTTTCAAATTCAATGGCTTCTGATGACCTAACTATTGACCTTAGGTCAATTCTGATGAACCTTAGTTACAGCAAATTAAATTATTTTCGAACACTTTTTTTTGCGCGAAGCTAGCTCTTTTATTATCGAGATATATATCTCGATAATTAAAGAGCTAGCGACGCGCGGGAAAAAAAGTGTTAGCCGAATTTAGCTGAAATTTAATATAATATATAGTACAAAAATATCCGAAATTTGACCTGGTGACCTCAATCTTGACTTGACCTAAAAATTATCTAAGTACTTTCGATAGAGATTGTCTCGGGCTATCTAACACCGTCTTCCGCTTGTCGCTACATTGCGTGTTTTTTAGATCTTAGGGGAGAGTGGGCGGACCCCCCCCCCCCCCTCCGCAGTTCGGGGTTGGCGCGAACCCCCGGCAGTGTGTGTGTGTTAGTGGACCTTAATTCGGCAACAGTTAACTAACAAGCAAAATAACAAACTAACTAACTTCTATATAACTTAAGTAGATTTTAAAGAAAATCGCTGAAAAATGCGTGTGTCGAAAGTCCATTGGCTTGCCAGCATTTGCTTGAGTACGACCGTATAACGATAAATTCATAAAAATGTACCCGAAACATTGACCATAACACCGTAAAACACGGCATAGCATAACTCGATTGAAGCCTAGTATGGTACTCGTATCAAATGTATGCTAAATGCATGATTTTGCCATGATCAACTTGGTGCGAGCCCGGCACATCACCTAACCAGCTACCTCAGGTTGGGAGTCAGTCAAGCCCGCCGATTCTGGATTCAGGCACGGTGATCTGATCCGCTTCTCCGAGTTTTTGTGACCCTAGTACCCGTGTCGCTCCTTCTTCATGTTTACCAGCTATTCTCTAGTTTGTTTTGTTTGTTAGCGACCCATTTCCTTATATGATATTGATGCCCATTTCCTTAAATATATGACATACTATTGGCAATAAGTAGCATTGGGTATGTAAAAGAGCGGTACACGTTGCTTCTCTTCGGTCTTTATTTCTGCCGTAGTATTGCCAAAAAGTCCCCCCCACACTTCAAATTAGTTTCCACGCCCCTGATTGTGACCGTGACCGTGCCTATTATGTCTGTGTAAATGTCGGTCACTTGTATCTACAATGTACACCCGACGGGGTTCATTACCCACTATGTGGACGAATCCTTAATAAACGAACAGTTCCCCCGCCCCTGCTGACCCGCCCCTACTGACCCGCCCCTGTTGACCCGCCCCTACTGACCCGCCCCTGCTGACCCGCCCCTTCTGACCCGCCCCTGTTGACCCTGCCCCTGCCGACCCCGCCCCTGCTGACCCGCCCCTGCTGACCCGCCCCTACTGACTCGCCCCTACTGACCCGCCCCTGCTGACCCGCCCCTACTGACCCTACATGTTGACCCCGCCCCTGCTGACCCCGCCTCTGCCGACCCCGCCCCTACTGACTCCGCCCCTGCCGACCCCGCCCCTGCTGACCCGCCCCTATTGACCCTCCATGTTGACCCCGCCCCTGCCGACCCCTCCCCTACTGACCCCGCCCCTGCCGACCCCGCCCCTACTGACCCCGCCCCTGCCGACCCCGCCCCTACTGACCCCGCCCCTGCCGACCCCTGCCGACCCCGCCCCTGCTGCCCCCCCCCCCCTGTCGACCCCGCCCCTGCTGACCCCGTCCCTACTGACCCTCCATGTTGACCCGCCCCTGCTGACCCCGTCCCTGCTGCCCCCGTCCCTGCTGACCCCGCCCCTACTGACCCTCCATGTTGACCCGCCCCCGCTGACCCGCCCTCCTCTCCCCATGCAGTGAGCATGTCCACGATGGGCGACGAGATCCTGGATGTGGCGCTGAGCAAGATCGGCGAGAAGAGCCTGTTCACCAAGGAGCTGGAGCGGGCGCTGGAGGCGCGCATCGTGGACGTGGTGGTGCACTCGCTGAAGGACCTGCCGACCGTCCTGCCGCCCGGCATGGCCATCGGCGCCATCTGCGAGTCAGTAGTCACTTGAGTTCCTCTGCTCCGAGATGAGTCCTGCGAGTCTGTAGCTATCTCCCGTGTCCGTGGTGCTGTCTCCCTTCTCTAGCGTCCATAGCATTTATGTCCGGCTTTCCATACTTAGGCACTGAAGGCCAGGGTTGCCGGAAGTTCGGGACGATAGAATGTCTGGCTTTCCATACTTAGTCACTGAAGGCCAGGGTTGCCGGAAGTTCGGGACGATAGAATGGCTGGCTTTCCCTACTTAGTCACTGAAGGGCAGGGTTGCCGGAAGTTCGGGACGATAGAGTGTCTGGCTTTCCATACTTAGTCACTGAAGGCCAGGGTTGCCGGAAGTTCGGGACGATAGAATGGCTGGATTTCCATACTTAGTCACTGAAGGGCAGGGTTGCCGGAAGTTCGGGACGATAGAATGTCTGGCTTTCCATACTTAGTCACTGAAGGCCAGGGTTGCCGGAAGTTCGGGACGATAGAATGTCTGGCTTTCCATACTTAGTCACTGAAGGCCAGGGTTGCCGGAAGTTCGGGACGATAGAATGTCTGGCTTTCCATACTTAGTCACTGAAGGCCAGGGTTGCCGGAAGTTCGGGACGATAGAATGTCTGGCTTTCCATACTTAGGCACTGAAGGCCAGGGTTGCCGGAAGTTCGGGACGATAGAATGTCTGGCTTTCCATACTTAGTCACTGAAGGGCAGGGTTGCCGGAAGTTCGGGACGATAGAATGTCTGGCTTTCCATACTGTCACTGAAGGGCAGGGTTGCCGGAAGTTCGGGACGATAGAATGTCTGGCTTTCCATACTGTCACTGAAGGGCAGGGTTGCCGGAAGTTCGGGACGATAGAGTGTCTGGCTTTCCATACTTAGTCACTGAAGGCCAGGGTTGCCGGAAGTTCGGGACGATAGAATGTCTTCCCACCCAACTCACGGAATGATTCGCACCTGATCAGGGATACGTGTCTTCGTTTTGTTTGGAGATGAAAATTGTATCTTTAATAGGAATATATTTTGGATGTCACTCTCGAACCATTCCCAGCCGAAGAGTCAGCCGGTCGTGCGCTGCCGTCGTGCCGATGGCGGGCCCTGCACCTGGCACGCGAGCGCGGGCCTGTTTGTGTTGTTCATCTGCTGACTGCGTACCGTACCATATGTGTGTGCTGTTTCTGCTGACTGCACGGGAGCTGTGTGTGTGGTGCGCCTCAAGTTAAGCTGTTTTGCGGCGTCATCAGCTGAGCTGGCTGTGTTATATGACGTCATCAGACGGCTCAGCCGGCGGCGGCACACCGCGCCACTAATGCCTCACTGACACTCACGTGTGCGGGCATCAAACACGGGCTAACAGCACAACAGTGCTGACAGTCTCACATGCAGCACAATCAGGACAGCAGTCAGCACTCATGCAGGACAGCAGTCAGCACTCATGAGGGCAGAAGGCCTGCGCTCTCAGCTGGCTCCTGTTTGGCGAACAATTTCACAACAAAAAGAGCATTGCTTCATTTGTATCGTAGTGACGCAGCATAGGCATTCTAGAGGTGAATTTCTTTTTCTTTTTCGCTCCGTAAAATGCGGGAAACTCAGCGTCTGTTTAAACTCCAAAGCTTTACCTGTGGGCTGCTGTAGCCGTTATATGACCATGTGGTGATATTGACTGGGTGTATTGTTCCGCTGCAGGCGTGAGGACCCCAGCGACGCTGTGGTGATGAAGCAGGAGCACAAGGGCAAGATCCTGCACTGTCTGCCCGCAGGCAGCATTATCGGTCAGTCAACTGCAAACTACACACCGCCCATTAGGCTGACATTTTCGACATTTATTTCTAAATAGGGTAAATATTTTTGTTTAATAAATATTTTTATTATAATTTTAGGGAGCGCGGTGCCGTATGATTGTATCGTCTTATTTGCATTTGGAAACAATATGTCGTCATTCAGTTCCTCTGAATTTTAAGCCACAGTCGGCTCCGAGTGAGATAAGTTTAAAGGGAGTGTGCCTACTCACATCGCTTAGTTGGGGTTATTGACACTGGTCTATAGAACACAATTTTCTGAATTGAACCATTACTTCATTTCTCCAGATTCACCCTAGTTGCTGAGATATTCAAAGACTCCAGGAATTTGCTTGGGAGCAAAAAGTTATCGGGTAGACTCCAGATGGCTTGCCACTACTAAAAACACTGCAACTATCGATTACACTGCTAGCATATCGTTATCGCCGGCCAATAGCAATTCGAACAAACAGCTCGTGCGCGCTGATAGCAGCTGCCGAACAACAGAGCCTGGGCGGCCATCATGCTTGCATGCATCATGCTTGTCTTAGGTGCGTCGTTCACGTAACAATGTGTTACCTCTGATTACCTTCACCGTAGTGGGAATCGGTTTTTCGATATCGAAACGAAAAATAATCGGAAACAATATAAGTGAAAATTCAACTAAAGGGGCTCCAGATGTGAATTTTATCGTATCCAACCATCACAACAATAGCTACTTATTGTAGGAAAAATAATTTTGACAGTTCAAAACAGTAGGCACACTCCCTTTAAACTCTGTTAACATGGCGACATTAGCGCCACTAGCGGGTAAACTATGAACTAACTATTATGTATCGCTTCAGGTGCCCATGACCGCTCTTCAAGTGCAAAGAACAAATATTTGCTAACCTGTCAGGTACTCTTATCTGTCCACTGTCCACTGACCTCTCCATGTGTCCGTATCCCCTATTCCCGTGTCCCACCCGACCGTGCCCCGTACCCGTGTCCCATTTGACCGTGCCCTTGTTCCCGTGTCCCACCTGACCGTGCCCCCATACCCGTGTCCCATTTGACCGTCCCTCTGTTCCCGTGTCCCACCTGACCGTGCCCCCATACCCGTGTCCCATTTGACCGTCCCTCTGTTCCCGTGTCCCACCCGACCGTGCCCCCGTACCCGTGTCCCATTTAACCGTGCCCTTGTTCCCGTGTCCCACCTGACCGTGCCCCCATACCCGTGTCCCATTTGACCGTCCCTCTGTTCCCGTGTCCCACCTGACCGTGCCCCCATACCCGTGTCCCATTTGACCGTCCCTCTGTTCCCGTGTCCCACCTGACCGTGCTCCCATACCCGTGTCCCATTTGACCGTCCCTCTGTTCCCGTGTCCCACCTGACCGTGCCCTTATACCCGTGTCCCATTTGACCGTGTCCCTGTTCCCGTGTCCGACCTGACCAGTGTCCCCGTATCCCAGACCGTGCGCGCTGTAACCCTGTGACCGTGTCCCCGTGTCCCACTTGACCGTGCGCGCTGTAACCCTGTGACCGTGCGCGCTGTAACCCTGTGACCGTGCGCGATGTAACCCTGTGACCGTGTCCCACTTGACCGTGCGCGCTGTAACCCTGTGACCGTGTCCCACTTGACTGTACGCGCTGTAACCCTGTGACCGTGCGCGCTGTAACCCTGTGACCGTACGCGCTGTAACCCTGTAACCCTGTGACCGTGCGCGCTGTAACCCTGTGACCGTGACCGTGTGCGCTGTAACCCTGTGACCGTGCGCGCTGTAACCCTGTGACCGTACGCGCTGTAACCCTGTAACCCTGTGACCGTGCGCGCTGTAACCCTGTGACCGTGACCGTGCGCGCTGTAACCCTGTGACCGTGACCGTGTGCGCTGTAACCCTGTGACCGTGCGCGCTGTAACCCTGTGACCGTACGCGCTGTAACCCTGTAACCCTGTGACCGTGACCGTGTGCGCTGTAACCCTGTGACCGTGCGCGCTGTAACCCTGTGACCGTGCGCGCTGTAACCCTGTGACCGTGCGCGCTGTAACCCTGTGACCGTGACCGTGTGCGCTGTAACCCTGTGACCGTGCGCGCTGTAACCCTGTGACCGTGCGCGCTGTAACCCTGTGACCGTGCGCGCTGTAACCCTGTAACCCTGTGACCGTGTCCCGGCAGGTACATCCTCGCTGCGACGCACCGCCCAGCTGAAGCGGCGCTACCCGCAGCTGCAGTTCCGCAGTACGCGCTGTAACCCTGTAACCCTGTGACCGTGTCCCGGCAGGTACATCCTCGCTGCGACGCACCGCCCAGCTGAAGCGGCGCTACCCGCAGCTGCAGTTCCGCAGTACGCGCTGTAACCCTGTAACCCTGTGACCGTGTCCCGGCAGGTACATCCTCGCTGCGACGCACCGCCCAGCTGAAGCGGCGCTACCCGCAGCTGCAGTTCCGCAGTACGCGCTGTAACCCTGTAACCCTGTGACCGTGTCCCGGCAGGTACATCCTCGCTGCGACGCACCGCCCAGCTGAAGCGGCGCTACCCGCAGCTGCAGTTCCGCAGTACGCGCTGTAACCCTGTAACCCTGTGACCGTGTCCCGGCAGGTACATCCTCGCTGCGACGCACCGCCCAGCTGAAGCGGCGCTACCCGCAGCTGCAGTTCCGCAGTACGCGCTGTAACCCTGTAACCCTGTGACCGTGTCCCGGCAGGTACATCCTCGCTGCGACGCACCGCCCAGCTGAAGCGGCGCTACCCGCAGCTGCAGTTCCGCAGTACGCGCTGTAACCCTGTTACCCTGTGACCGTGTCCCGGCAGGTACATCCTCGCTGCGACGCACCGCCCAGCTGAAGCGGCGCTACCCGCAGCTGCAGTTCCGCAGTACGCGCTGTAACCCTGTAACCCTGTGACCGTGTCCCGGCAGGTACATCCTCGCTGCGACGCACCGCCCAGCTGAAGCGGCGCTACCCGCAGCTGCAGTTCCGCAGTACGCGCTGTAACCCTGTAACCCTGTGACCGTGTCCCGGCAGGTACATCCTCGCTGCGACGCACCGCCCAGCTGAAGCGGCGCTACCCGCAGCTGCAGTTCCGCAGTACGCGCTGTAACCCTGTAACCCTGTGACCGTGTCCCGGCAGGTACATCCTCGCTGCGACGCACCGCCCAGCTGAAGCGGCGCTACCCGCAGCTGCAGTTCCGCAGTACGCGCTGTAACCCTGTTACCCTGTGACCGTGTCCCGGCAGGTACATCCTCGCTGCGACGCACCGCCCAGCTGAAGCGGCGCTACCCGCAGCTGCAGTTCCGCAGTACGCGCTGTAACCCTGTAACCCTGTGACCGTGTCCCGGCAGGTACATCCTCGCTGCGACGCACCGCCCAGCTGAAGCGGCGCTACCCGCAGCTGCAGTTCCGCAGTATCCGCTGTAACCCTGTTACCCTGTGACCGTGTCCCGGCAGGTACATCCTCGCTGCGACGCACCGCCCAGCTGAAGCGGCGCTACCCGCAGCTGCAGTTCCGCAGTATCCGCGGTAACCCTGTAACCCTGTGACCGTGTCCCGGCAGGTACATCCTCGCTGCGACGCACCGCCCAGCTGAAGCGGCGCTACCCGCAGCTGCAGTTCCGCAGTACGCGCTGTAACCCTGTAACCCTGTGACCGTGTCCCGGCAGGTACATCCTCGCTGCGACGCACCGCCCAGCTGAAGCGGCGCTACCCGCAGCTGCAGTTCCGCAGTACGCGCTGTAACCCTGTAACCCTGTGACCGTGTCCCGGCAGGTACATCCTCGCTGCGACGCACCGCCCAGCTGAAGCGGCGCTACCCGCAGCTGCAGTTCCGCAGTATCCGCGGTAACCTGAACACGCGCCTCAGGAAGCTGGACCAGGGCGACGGCGAGGCCGACTTCTCGGCCATCGTGCTGGCTGTGGCCGGCATCACGCGCATGGGCTGGGGTGACAGGATCAGTGCCGTGAGTGTTCGGCTGGCCCGTCCTGTGGGTACACTGTGCCGTCGGGGGGGGGGGGGGCAGGTGGTGTCCTGTTCTGTGAATATACACTGTGTGTTTCCCCGGTGGACAGGCGATCTCCCGTTCTATGCAAATAACCAGCATCAGAGTGGTATTGCACCGCTGGTTGATGAGTCCGAATTGCCTCGCCAGCTAGCGTGTTCGAAATCAGTATCCGAAGAAAGTGTGAATGGCGTTGGTCAAGTCTGGTTCAGAACTCAGGGCTGAGTCATCCATCGCTTGCCAATGCTGACATAGCATGTTTTGGTTCGCACGGCCCGCGCTACGCTGCGTACCGCCTCCCAGGTGGGTAGACGGCGTGTGCGTGTCCGGTGTAGAGTTGTCCTGTATATTGTATAACTGAGCTGGCTTGTATTTTGCTGATGTTCGCTGTGTATAATATCCGGATGATGTTCAACTCCCTGAGGCCATGTGTGAGCTCACAGTTCAGTAGCAGACTACGTCTGTGACTTATCGCGGTACCCGCTCCTAGATTGTAGGAATGACATCGCGCCATTATAGCAGGCTTTGCAATGTCTTGCCCTACTTGACCTGTGTACCCTACTGTGCGCCTTCCTGTGTGACCCAACTGTGCGCCTGTCTCGCCGTCAGATCCTGCCGCCGGAGGACTGTATGCAGGCGGTGGGTCAGGGCGCGCTGGCGGTGGAGTGTCGCTCAGACGACCCAGAGGTACTGCAGCTTGTGTCTGCGCTGTGCCACAGCCCCAGCCGGCTAGGCTGCGTAGCCGAGCGGGCGTTCCTTCGCCAGCTGGAGGGCGGCTGCTCGGCGCCGGTGGCGGCCCGCACCCGGCAACATCGGCACGTGCTGCACCTGACCGGCGGGGTGTGGAGTCTGGACGGCAAGCAGGAGGTGCGCCGTACCCTGGCCGTCCCCCTGCCCTCACACGGCGCCGGCGGAGACGGACACACAGAGAACGGCGGGGCGGCGGCGCTCAACGGCGCTGGGGAAGCGAAGAACGGCGCGGCGGAGAAGAACGGGGACGAGCCAGCGGCCAAGCGGCGGCGCACGGTAAGCGCCGACGGCGCGGACGCTGGCCGTCACTTTGTCGGCGTCTGGGCACCGGTAGAAGATCACGCTGAACTGGAGGTGGCCGAGAAACTCGGCGTGGATGTGGCGCTGATGCTGCTTGGACTCGGGGCCAAGCCGATTCTGGACGCGGCCAAGGCGGCCAACACGGCGCCGAAGCCGAGCGACCCGCCGCGGCCGGCCACGGAGGCTGCCGTGGCCTGTCCTGTCCCGGCCGGCACACAGACTGCACTCAAACCGGAATGATGGAGGACTCCCGCCCCGGCGGCTGGCTGCCCGCCGTAGTTAAATGGCTGTTGGTGCTTTTGGAATAACAAGAGGTGGCGACATATTTTTCTGTAAGTTCGCTGCGAGGGATGGGTGCAATCCACGTTGCTATTTTGATGTAGCCACCATATACAACGCTGTTACAAAGTTGCTTTAGGTGAAAGTCCCGGTGATGTCTTTTTATATGGGGCGCTAAGCCACGCTTTGAGCCATAGTTTGGTGCGGGTAATGTGCACTGCACTAGTGATCAGTATGCAGTTCCATCGGTGATGATATTGTGATGGCTCTCTGTATGTTACGCTCTCTACCCACTTCAGCCATGACTGCGTTTTAGTTACGGTCCTGTACCGGATTTCCGGTCCTGTACCGGAGTTCCGGTCCTGTGCCGGAGTTTCGGTCCTGTACCGGAGTTCCGGTCCTGTACCGGGGTTCCGGTCCTGTACCGGAGTTCCGGTCCTGTACCGGAGTTCCGGTCCTGTACCGGAGTTCCGGTCCTGTACCGGAGTTCCGGTCCTGTACCGGAGTTCCGGTCCTGTACCGGAGTTCCGGTCCTGTACCGGAGTACCGGTCCTGTACCGGGGTTCCGGTCCTGTACCGGGGTTCCGGTCCTGTACCGGTGACTGAGGGTTGTGACTGTCGCTCCACATATCGTTGCGTTGCTCAGCTCCTCGGAGGGAAGTGTGTCGCTGCCGGGGACGTCGGACTGTGCTCGGACTGTGCTCGGACTGTGCTTGGACGGGGACCGGAGCGGACTGGGTGCAGTGAGGTGCAGCGAGGTGGTGGTCGGTTTTTTCGGTGTGTAATTATATGGCAGTGATCAGCAGCGGCCCAGGGCTGACAGGGCATGTCGGCCACACTTCAGAGGCTAAATGGTTTATGATTTATCAATATTTTGTATTTTCTGGGGGGGGGGGGGGGGCTCATTTTTTACATGGACGTCTCCTTTGGATAAATGATTCCGAATCAAAAGTAGAAGAGAAAAGCAAAGCAGAAGAGGAAACTGTATAAATGTACGCCTGTGAAACGTTCGTGACAGCAAAATGACAAGCTGGTGCAACTCGAAGAAACCCTAGGTCCGCACCGATGACGGGGTACAACGAACAAACTGCATTGTTTTTTTCCATGTTTTATAGACAAACCAAATATAGGGTGACTGAATATGCCAGTTTGTATTTCGAGGAGAGATTGGTCAGCTCAACCGGTTGTTGCTTCAATGCAAGGTTACTATAACAAAAGGTTAGGCAGATCATATGTCACTGATTCTGAAGCTGTATGACTGTACTAAGGCTGTATGACTGGGGCTATATAACCAAACTGACTCAGTTTTGGAATCAGCACATCTACACCAATCCATAAAGGTAAGGCAAGCCAACATTTTCCCAGTAGGATCTCCATGGGGCCATCCCAAAAACACCGCATTCCCCGTTGGCTCATGTGTTGAAGGCCGCGAACCATGACTTTAGTGACGTCATCACTTAGGAATGTCAAACATTTGGCGGGGCTGCTTCAGTGTATTGAGTACAGCTGCGGATCCAGAACGGGAGTTTGGGGGGGGGGGTCCGGGGGGAATTCCAAGAAGTCTCATAATTCTGAAAACTCATCGGATTTTGCTTGCTTGGGCATTGCTAGATGATTAAAGCGAACTTTCCTTACTAAAAGTTGCTTAGATTTGCTTCTGTCAGGAAATGTGTCAATTCTGCGCCGATTTCTGGCGGTTGGGGGAGGGGGCAATTGCCCATTTTGCCCAACCGTAGATCCGCCACTGATTGAGTATTATGAACGAACATTTTATCAGCCAGCATCAGCAACTTCGGTGACGTTATATAAATATACATGATATGATGGAACGATGTGGAAGCCAATGATGGAGAGGTATAGCTGGCCTATCGAGAATTGAGACATCAGAATATTTGCCCGCATTGCGGCTTTCTTGTCATGGGAAAGAGCAAGGGAGACTGCGGTTCAATCGAAATGGTAAAGTACAAGTGTATAGTGCCCGGAGTACAAGGCAACTAAATTTAATTAGATCCTACAATTATGGCGCGCAAGGGACAGTTAATTGCAAGCCGGCTCTTCGGTTAGAAACGCGCTTACGCGAAGCCGTGGTCGAACCAGGGGGTGTCATCCCGGGATTCCCCATGTATCGGCTGCCGAGCGGCTAGACATTATCGATGACGTCACTGGTGCTCTGGTCCAGTCGTAGCCAGCCCCGTCGCCGCTGCTGCGCTTTCGAGCGTTTTGCGGTCTTTTGAATGTCCGTGAAGTTAGCGTCATCGTCATCACACAACTCAAAACTGGTTATTGATTCAACTTTTTTTGGAACGATTCAATCATGATTCACTTTGGAGTCTGAATGATTCAATCACCGTTCGATTCACGGATACAATTTTGAGAATTGATTCTTTCCGATTCAAAGAATCAAAACAAATATTTTAATCGATTCACGTTTGATTCAACATTTAAATAAATGTCGTTAATTTATATCAAATCAAGAAAAATGGAAACATACATATATATATGATCATTAAAACATTGTTACAGCAATGCTATTTCAGTATAAATGAATGTAGCCACTGGGACTGTATGTATTTGCATAATTTACCAGTGTTCATGCATCGTTAAGAATCGTTAAATCCTTTGATTCAATCTGTCTTGATTTGATGCGGGTTTTTATTCAATCATGGTTCATGAATCAAAAGATCTTGTGGTGAATCAATTATTGTTTGATTCAGGGAATTTTGATTGAACGATTCCAATTGATTCAATCAGTGTTGAATCAATAACCAGTCTGCGACAACTCCAGAGTCAATTTTTTTATTTTCCCCAAACTTCGTGTGTAGGTCAATCAGACCATGCTGATTTAAAAATAAAGTCAATTTTGCGATAGCGATTGACCTTCTAGGTCAAATTTGAGGTCAAATAAAGGGGAACGCGCTGGAGCCTAAAGTTACAGTCCAATTTGCTTCAAAATGGTCTCAAACGATTTCTTGGGTCAAAATCTAGCGTGAGCGAGACTTTCCAGTCCTGATCTTTAAGGTCAAATTTCAGGTCAAAGGACATGGATATGGACAATGGACTTGATTTTTTGAAATCAGCATGGTCTGATTGACCTACATGCGAAGTTTGGGGGAAATCAACTGTTAACGCTGCTCCCTGTCCCTTGACCTGAAATTTGACCTTAAAGGTCAGGACCTAAAAGTCTCGCTCCCGCTAGATTTTGACCCAAGGAATCGTTTGAGACCATTTTGAATCAAATCAGACGGTAACTTTAGGCTCCAGCGCGTTTTCCTTCGTTTGACCTTAAATTTGCCCTAGAAGGTCAATCGCTATCGCAAAATGGACCTGATTTTTGGAATCAGCATGGTCTGATTGACCTATCACGAAGTTTGGAGAAAATAAAAGTTGACGCTAGAGTTGTGTGATGCAGACTTGTCAATGATTCATATTTGTCATGAATCGATTCACAGTGATTCACGGACCATAATGAATGATTCAATCATGATTCAATCACTCAACATTACCATAATGAATGATTCCAATCATGATTCAATCACTCAACATTACCATAATGAATGATTCAATCATGATTCAATCACTCAACATTACCATAATGAATGATTCAATCTTGATTCAATCACTCAACATTAAAGGGAAGTGTCGACTCCTTTGTTTAACTCCTTTGATTTTGAATGTGCGACTCTAAGATTTTATGAGCGTGATAGGGAGGTCATGCTCTACCTGTGTGCCAATTTTCATGCACATCAGAATAGTCTGCTGTTTGACCTTAAACATATGACCTGCTCTAACTCCTTTGATTTTAGATGTGCGACTCTAAGATTTTACCAGAATGATCACTAGGTCAAGATCTATCTGTGTATCAATTTCGAAGCCAATCCAAATAGTTTGCGAATGTATTTCCGAATGTGAATGTGAATGTGAGGCAATTGGACACGCGTGTTGTTTATTTTGATTATAAAATGATATTTATAATATTTATTATAATTGCAAATTCCAAGTTCCAAAAGCATTAATGACTTTACGTTTCACTTTTTTAAGCGAATAGAACATTTATTTTGATTTTGCATTAGGTATTATTTTTTGTATAAAGTATGATGTGGAATAAAGCGGCGCCGATGCGACAGTGATATTTGGGACATGCGGAGGTCATGCAAATGTTTGTTTATGATTTCGTTTTTTATATGGTATAGCCTAGAAATTAGGAAAAGGTGGGTACTTTTTTATAATTTTTCGTGTGAAAAAGGTGTGCGTGTACTGTGTGGTTCATGAACCAAAGTATGAGTTATCAGTTAGTTACCTTTTCTAAGTATTTAGGTACCTACCCCTAACCCCACCAGTTCCAAGTTATTCACCTAGTTAGGGCTGATTAAACAGTGGCTTTGTGCCCACTGGAGTTGGACACAAAGCCTCGCTTTCTTTACGCATAGATGAATTGCAGGCTACAGCTCAGGACACAGAGCTCATATAATTGGCCATCAAGTGCCTGGTTTGTCCACAGGGCACAGATGAATGCTGGGCCGCTGTCATATTTTGTGGACAGTTTATGCTGTTCGACCAAAAAAGAATGATTCTTTGAACGATGAATGATTCAATCAGCCTATTTTCTCTGTATGAATGATTCAATCAGTGACTCAGAACAGGTTTGCGCATGAGGTGAATCGATTCATGAGTCATTCATTTGAAATAAGAATGATTCAATCAAAAGTAGATGATTCACATTGAATCATTGACAAGTCTGGTGTGATGACGATGACGCTATGTGATGACGCTTTACTTCACGGACATTATGCGTATCCCGTTCGAAATATTCGCACCGCACCGAGCCGCGTGCGGGGACAGCACAGTCGGACCAGAGCACCAGTGACGTCACGCTTATGTCAGTGATTGGGGCGCTAAAATGCTAAAATCCCCGGATGACTCTACCTCTCTTATACCAAGGCCCTAGATACTAGGTAGACCCGTCCGGGATAGGCAGCGAATGGGGGTGACGTCAGAGGCACGTGACGTCACACGCTCCCTATTCAAATAATGTTCAATTGGCCTACTTTCACGTCCTACCATTTTAATACCTTAGGTATCAGCGGGATGAATTAAGCACTAAATTATAGATTGAAATGTCCTCTACAGCTTGCTTTTCGATCATTTTCTCCTAAATTGCAAGGGTGAGCTGCTAGGCGATGTCAAACCGAGGTATGCAAAAAGTGGGCGGTCCATGCCCATATATGGTCAAGGCCCGCCCCTATACACAAACATGTCGGCCGCGCGGGTCTCGAACGCTCCCAATTCGGCCACCCCATTGGTGGAAACTGTACTGTGACGTCATTGTAATGTGACGTCATTGGACAGGGTGGACACGTTATGGAGATAGGCATGACACCCCCTGCTCTTATACGGCCTTGGGTCTAACTGTGGAAGCTGTAATAGGTAGCTAAATCCATTAGTTTTATTCGTGTTATTACATGTTTCATTCAGTGATTTTTAGTATAACATAGCGTGGCCTTCTCACTTTCTTCCAATATCTAGTATGGGATGTTGTGCAACACATTAATTGTCACTGGCTACTGGCTAGTCCTTGGCTTCGAGTTATGGGCTTAACAACTATAACTATTTTGAACAACTATTTTGATTTCACCCAAAAAAGACTTCGTTTTTTTCTGGGACTACCCCTATAACAATTAAGGGTTTGTATTTTCATGTTGGAATACAAATTGCTTAATTTATGTTACAATACACATTGTGACATTACACAGTATGTATTTTCGGTAACGGTGGGGCTGGCGTCACCGTCCGGGGCTGGCGTCACCCTCGCGGCCGGGCAATCAAATCAAGGTTCAGGTTACTATCACCGTTGTTTTTGTTCTGGAGTCATGGGGAAGCTTAATGACGTCACCAGATTCTGGCTACAAGCGAATCTTAGGCGGACCTGATCAGACTTAATGGCTATGAGCAGTAGGTTTGTCGCGATCGGACTTAATGGCTACGAGCTGTAGGCCGACCCAATCAGACTTAATGGCTACGAGCTGTAGGCCAACCCAATCAGACTTGATGACTACAAGCTGTAGGCCGACCCGATCGGACTTAATGGCTACAAGCTGTAGGCCAACCCGATCGGACCTAATGGCGGGGTTAGGTTAGGTTAGATAATGTTAGTTAAGTTTAATTAATTCCAATCGGTTTGGCCTACCGCTCGTAGCTATTAAATCGGGCGGCCTAAGATTCGCTCGTATCTGGTGACGTCATTAAACTTCCCATGACTCCAGACCAACAACGGTGATAGTAACCTGAACCTTGATTTGATCGCCCAGCTGCGAGGGTGACGCCAGCCCCGGACGGTGACGCCAGCCCCACCGTTACTGTATGTTCTTACGGGGTAAAAATTCACAGTCCTAGGATTACTTTGGAGCTGGCCAGTATGCGAAACATGGCAAGTTTTGACAAGATCTTGTTGGGGCAGGGTTGGCACCAACACATCAAAATTGGGGCAGCTTTTTAAAATTTGGGGCAGGTTTGGAAATTTGGGGGCAGCTTTTAAATTTAGGAGCAGTTCTGGGAATTTTAGGGGCAGCTCTTGACTTTTTGGGGCAAAAGTAACAATTTACAGATTCACACTAGATAAAACATGACCATGATGTGATTACGACTGACCGCACCCCCCCTTTCTGCCCCAGGCAGCTTGCTGTCCCATTTGAGGCAGGATTTGGGCTTCCCCAAATATCTTGTCTATCTATATGTCTAAATATTTTGTTCCTGCCACGTTTTGCATACTGAGGAGCTGGGATATGGAGTGGAAAATTCTGACTAAAAATAAGCATGAAGAGTGGAAAATGCAACCCAAAATCATATGTACTCAGCTTTATCAATACCCTATTAACTGCTCACCAGAATTAGTTATTACCTATACTACGGTTACTACCTATGCCAATTCTTACCTGTCTTTGGTGGTGTACCCAGGATTCACTCCAGGAGGGGGCAATTTTTGACCAGGGGGCATTAGATACCCCCCCACCCCAAAAAATCACCAGATTTGCCCCCTATATTTTTAGAGGGACATATTTTCAACATTTTTTCTTCAAAAAGGAAAAATCATTCATTTTGTAGAAATAGGACCCTTTGGGCCCTATTTTCAAAGGGGCACTACATCCAAGGGGGCACGTACAGACCTTCAGGAGGGGGCAATTGCTGTTTGTCCCCCCCCCCCCCACCTGGTATGCCTATGCCTAGCTTTCCCTCCACAAGCTGTCCCTATCATGTCCCTATCATTGTGGTAGACAGCTGTAATGCTGAACATGTCCTAACACCATAGGCGTACACAAGGGGGAGGGGACAAATGGGGCAATGCCCCCTCCCCCACCCTGAAGGTTTGTATGTGCCTCCTTTGGGTGTCCGGACAATTCTTCGTCCAGCATTTCTTCGTAGCGCATTTCTTCGTCCGCAAATCTTCGTCGCGCGTTTCTTCGTAGCGCATTTCTTCGTCGCGCGTTTCTTCGTCTCGCATTTCTTCGTATCGTCAAATCATCGTCTCGCATTTCTTCGTATCCGCGAAACTTCGTATACGCAAATCTTCGTATCGTAAATATTCGTCTACGCAAATATTCGTCTACGCAAATCTTCGTCCGCAAATCTTCGTCCGCAAATCTTCGTCCGCAAATCTTCGTCCGCAAATCTTCGTCCGCAAATTTTCGTCCGCAAATCTTCGTCCGCAAATCTTCGTCCGCAAATATTCGTCCGCAGTTTTGCATTTTACTTTTTGCATTTTACTTTTTGCCTTTTTGACTTTTTGCATTTGAATTTTTGCCTTTTTTACTTTTATCCATTATGACTTTTTGCCTCTTTGACTTTTTGCATTTGACTGTTATCCTTTTGACTTTGCATTTTACTTTTTGTCTTTTTGGTGTTTTGACTTTTTGCATTTGACTTTTATCCCATTTGACTTTTTGCCCGTTTGACTTTTTGCGTTTGACTTTTTGCTTTTTGCCTTTTTGCCATTTTACTTTTTGTCCGTTTGACTTTTTGCCGTTTTGACTTTTTGCATTTGACTTTTAGCCTATTTGACTTTGCATTTGACTTTTTGTCTTTTTGACTTTTTGGTGTTTTGACTTTTTGCATTTGACTTTTATCCCATTTTACTTTTTGCCCGTTTGACTTTTTGCGTTGTCAATCGGACGTGCGGTTGCAGAGGTATGAGCTTCTCAAAAGCGTCGCCACGGAAGCGCTCATAATTACGCAAATCTTCGTAGAGTAGGCACGAATATTTGCGGACGAAGATTTGCGGACGAAGAATTGCGGACGAAGATATGCGGACGAAGAATTGCGGACGAAGATTTGCGGGCGAAGATTTGCGGACGAAGATTTGCGGACGAAGATTTGCGGACGAAGAATTGCGGACGAAGATATGCGGACGAAGAATTGCGGACGAAGATTTGCGGACGAAGATATGCGGACGAAGATTTGCGGACGAAGAATTGCGGACGAAGATTTGCGGACGAAGATTTGCGTAGACGAAGACTTGCGATACGAATAATTGCGTAGACGAATATTTGCGGATACGAAGAAATGCGAGACGAATATTTGCGGATACGAAGAAATGCGAGACGAAGAAACGCGCGACGAAGAAATGCGGAGACGAAGATTTGCGGACGAAGAAATGCGGACGAAGAAATGCCCGACGAAGAAATGCGGGACGAAGATTCGTCATGGAACCCTCCTTTGGTCCAAAAATGAATGATTTTTTTACAAGAAAAATGGTGAAAATACCTTTTAAAAATATAGTGGGCAAATTTGTTGAGTTTGTTTTGGGAGAACTTTATGCCCCCTTGAGCAAAAAATGCTCCCTCCTGGAGTGAATCCTGGGTACGCTACTGCCTAACACCGGACTTCCGTGCTATTCATAATATAGATAATATTGCAGCGCTACATTGATTTATTTTGTTTATTTAACATCATCGCCGACAGGGTGAACCATTGATTTATACATCACCAATAGCATGAAAAGTCCAGCATTAGGGTGTGTCTGGGGTTACGGTTGTTTGCCATACATCCATAAATCAGTATCAGGGTTCGAATTATCCCATACATTTTAAAATAAGGAACAGAAAGTCACAGGAAAACTTTAGAAGAAGACTGGAATATTGTATCCATAGGGTCAAGGGTGTCGTTTTCCACCCAAATTTCCCAATGCTAGGACACTGATTGACACTGAGTGACAATTGGACTTTTTGGTTATGGTTATGCCCGTTTACCCTATAAAATAAATTAATGAAAAGAAGTTTACTATGTTCATAGCTTTCTTTCCAAAAGCAATGTGGGAAAAATTTAGGAAAAGGTCTATTCTCACATCATGTAAAAATATCAGATTTTCCCCATGCTATTGGTAGGTACCTAGTAATCCTAGTATATATAATACTGAAACACTAAATTTCTGATGCACTGCCAATCAAATTAAAAGTCTGGTATTTTGATATGACCAGAGACAGGGTCATAAGGAGGATTTCGCCCAGGGGGAGGGGGCAGGTCAAATGGGATCAGAAGGGCCCTTGTAGCCAAGGGGGCCCACATAATTTAAACAGTGCAGAATGTTGTATGTTGTAAAACAATGACAAATAAGTTTTGACAGCTTAAAAACACAAAAAAAAAATCGGAGTCAAAAACTAAAACAAAATGCAAATCTGAGATACCTATTTTGAATATAATGTCATTTACGTCCTTTCAACATTTTGTATTTGCAATTTGCTTCACAACTGGATTTTCTACATTTTTTCTCTCAAACATTTATTGTTTTCCCACCAAAATGGCATGACATAATATGATTGAAACGTTATTATCTACCAAAGTACTTCACTATTTTCATTGAAATGTTGTGATAAGACGTAGAATTGATGCAACATAATGTACTGAAAGATTGACATCGACATCTATCATTGTTTTCAAGTTATTCAGAGAATCTGGAAGGGGGGGGGGAGATTATGCCACCTCCAGCGGGGTGCGGGTTAATGAAAATATTATCCTGAATCTTCTTCAATTCAGATTCAGGAAACAACACAGTATGTACATGCGATTGTGCACATGTATGATGAAGTTACAAAATCTCTACAAAATAACGAAATAACATGCTCATTATACCTTGATTTACAGAAATATTTTGATACAGTTTGCTTAGCAAACTGTATCCTGTATCTCTTGAGAAAAAAAAACACCACATTGTGATACAAGGGGTTTCTACAACACGATAGTCAAATATTAATAAGAAGCATACAATGGCAATAATAGATGAGGTTGCATCTAAGAACGAAATGATTAAAATTGGTGTCCCATAGGGTTCAATTTTATGTCCTCTTTTATTTATTCTTTATATTAATGACATCAGCAATACAACAGACATAGGTACCTCTTACTTGTTTGTTGATGATATACAGCAATTTGTATTCTTAAGCTAGAAATGTTGAGTTCCAAATAAAGATTAATGAATTAATTCCCAAAAATTAATGAGTGGTTCCATGTAAATATGTTATCACTAAATGCATCAAAGACAAACTACCAAATATATTCCAGATCAGTGATGTGATGTGATGTGATCTTGACATAGTATTATTTGATACACCAATCATGACAAAAACATGCATTAAATACTTATGAGTTCTTGTAGATGAAAATCGTAAATGGAATAGTCATATATATAGTGTAATATGTGTGATCAGCCGTAATATAGGAGTTATCGGAATATACAAGTTTTATTTCTCCTCACAGCACTTCTATTGCAGTACAATGCATTAATTCCGCCCCATCTAAATTATTGTGCAGTGCTCTGGATTCCGGGGTAGGAATTATGACACTAACATTAAAAAGCCTTCGATAGTGCGGAAACGAGCGATTTGTTCGCCCCTGTAGCTCAGTAGGAGAGCGCTGGGCTTCTGACCTTTCCTGGTAGTGGCAGCGCGAGTTTAAGTCAAAGCCAAAACCTACATTGTCAAAGTCCTGTACTCCTCTCAGGCGTTACTAGCATACACTGAAAAACAATGCGAATTTTGACTGGTCTTCCTTCGAGAGCCCCACCGTCGCTCGACCGGCAGACCACCTCTACCACTACAGGACCCTCTAAAGCAGGACCCCCCCCCCCCCCCGAGCCCGGGTCGTGCCCATGTCGCGCCATACAAACGCGCCCGTAGGGCGCAACTTTTTGTATGTCACCCCCCCCCCCCCCCCCCCTTGGCCCAAATCCTGGATCCGTGCCTGCTCTAAAGGCCAGCAGACTGCAGAGGCCCTGTACGTCTACAGATCGGCAGGGGACTCTAAAGGCCTGGCAGATGGCCATCTGCATATTGGCAGGGCCCTATAAAGCCCGGCAGAGGGCCCTCTACACTCACTCTACAGATCGGCAGGGCCCTTTACAGACCAGTAGAGGGCCCTCTACAGATTGGCTGGGACACTACAGATCAACATACAGGTCGGCAAGGCCCTCTAAATGCCGGCAGAGGCCCTCTGCAGATTGGCAGGGCGATCTACAGATCGGCAGGGCCCTCTAAAGGCCGAAAGGACCCTCTTAAAGCCCGGCAGGGCTAACTAAAGGCCGGCAGAGGTCCGTCTCCAGATCGGCAGAGACCCTCTACAGATCGTCAGGGCCCTATAGGCTATAAGGGCCGGCATAGGGCCATCCATATCGGCATGGACCCTCTACAGATTGGCAAGTCCCTATACAGGCTGGCAGAGGGCCCTCTATAGATTGGCTGGGGCACGCTGCAGATCGACAGGGCCCCTAAAGGCTGGAAGAGGGTACTCTACAGGTCGGCAGGGCCTTCTACATGCTGGAAGGGCCCTCTAAAGGCCGGCAGAGGGCCCTCTACAGATCGGCAGGGCCCTCTAAAGGCCAGCAGAGGGCCCTCTACATATTGGCTGGGACACTACACTTATTGTGACTGACTGTCTGTATCAGTCTGATATGAAGATAACTGACCTGAATCTGACCGACTGTCTGTCTCAGTCTGATATGAAGAGAACTGACCTGAATCTGACTGACTGTCTGTCTCAGTCTGATATGAAGAGAACTGACCTGAATCTGACCGACTGTCTGTCTCAGTCTGATATGAAGAGAACTGACCTGAATGTGACCGACTGTCTGTCTCAGTCTGATATGAAGAGAACTGACCTGAATGTGACCGACTGTCTGTCTCAGTCTGATATGAAGAGAACTGACCTGAATCTGACCAACTGTCTGTCTCAGTCTGATATGAAGAGAACTGACCTGAATCTGACCGACTGTCTGTCTCAGTCTGATATGAAGAGAACTGACCTGAATCTGACCGACTGTCTGTCTCAGTCTGATATGAAGATAACTGACCTGAATCTGACCGACTGTCTGTCTCAGTCTGATATGAAGAGAACTGACCTGAATCTGACCAACTGTCTGTCTCAGTCTGATATGAAGAGAACTGACCTGAATCTGACCAACTGTCTGTCTCAGTCTGATATGAAGAGAACTGACCTGAATCTGACCGACTGTCTGTCTCAGTCTGATATGAAGAGAACTGACCTGAATGTGACCGACTGTCTGTCTCAGTCTGATATGAAGAGAACTGACCTGAATCTGACCGACTGTCTGTCTCAGTCTGATATGAAGAGAACTGACCTGAATCTGACCGACTGTCTGTCTCAGTCTGATATGAAGAGAACTGACCTGAATCTGACCGACTGTCTGTCTCAGTCTGATGTGAACAGAACTGACCTGAATCTGACCAACTGTCTGTCTCAGTCTGATATGAAGAGAACTGACCTGAATCTGACCCCCTGTCTGTTTCAGCCCGGTATGGCCGGTATGGAGCGCCCCGCGGGCGTCATCGGCATGACCGGCACCGGCGATAACTTCCGTCCGGCCTGTAAGAAGTGCGGCCTCCCCGGCCACCTGACCTTCCAGTGCAGGAACTTCATCCAGGTCACCTCTGCAAAGGTGAGACGAGTGATGCTGCTCTGGTGTGGTAATGAAACTGTCATGCTGGGCGAATGTTTGTCCTTTCCTGCAAACTGATCTTATCGCTGACTATGTATGGTCGCTACTTCTGACAGAAGGTCATCCAAGCCAAAGAAAAATGGTTGGTATGAGTTGGACACGAACCGTTAACTCAAACCTGTCGGGCGGGTGGTCTTAACACTTAGCTACTGGGGAGGACAAGGCAGTGCCCTACGCTGATTGTCGCTTTCAGATACGTCTGACCGCTTTCAGATACGTCTGACCGCTTTCAGATACGTCTCTGACCCGTCGTTAGTGGCTTCTTGCTGACGCAGCACAGCATAAAGGATGACTTGTAGGGACAGATCATTCTGCAGCAAATCATGCCAAAATATGCCAGTACCTACCCTACTTTCACTCACCACTACGGTTTGTCACCGACTGTACTGATTACTCGGCTGTATTGCAACTTTTCCAATTATTTGTTATGCAAATTGTGTTCTACGGATCTGGTTAGATATAATGTTAAAACGTAACCTAGTGATTCATGTGAAGGTGAATTTTGTGCTGAATACCTACTGTTTTGTGTGCTCAGGACAGCGTCCTGGATGTCAGCTCCACCAGCTCCGACGAAACGGACGACGAGACGCCGCTAAAGCTGCTCAACAGCGAAGAGCTGCAGAAACTCAAACAGATGAAAAAGAAGAAAAAGAAAAAGGAGAAGAAGAAAAAGAAGAAAAAGAAGAGCAAGGAAAAGAGGAAAGATTCTGACTCTTCCGACTCGGACTCTGATGCAGAGGACAAGAAACGCCGGAAGAAGACACACACTCGAGACTCGTCACGGTCCGATTCCGATGATGCCGCTCACAAGCGGAAGAAGGTCGGCGGTGAGCGGGCTGAAGTGGGGTCTACAGCGCTGGGCCGCGATCAGCACAGAGGGGGACACGAACGCCGCCGCGACTCGCCGGCAGATGGCAGCCGCCGCACCGAGCGGACTAAGGTCGGAGACGTTCGCTCCCGGCAGCGGGGACCTGTTGACCGCAGCAGACGGTCCCGGTCCGGTGACCGGGATAAAGACAACAGTGGGCGACGCTCTAGATCCGGTGACCGAGACAAGGACTCAAGAAGGAAACGTCCCATGTCTGGTGGCCGAGACAAAGAGTCTAGAAGGGGACGCTCGGGGTCCCCAGACCCAGCTAAAGATTCCAGGCGACGTTCTAGGTCCGGTGACCGAAATAAAGACTCCGGGAGACCGAGGTCCGCTGACCGAGAGGAGTCCAGAAGGAAACGTTCTAGGTCCGGTGACCGAAATAAAGACTCCAGGAGACCGAGGTCCGCTGACCGAGAGAAGGAGTCCAGAAGGAAACGTTCTAGGTCCGGTGACCGAAATAAAGACTCCAGGAGACCGATGTCCGCTGACCGAGAGAAGGAGTCCAGAAGGAAACGTTCTAGGTCCGGTGACCGAAATAAAGACTCCAGGAGACCGAGGTCCGCTGACCGAGAGGAGTCCAGAAGGAAACGTTCTAGGTCCGGTGACCGAAATAAAGACTCCAGGAGACCGAGGTCCGCTGACCGAGAGAAGGAGTCCAGAAGGAAAAGGTCTAGGTCCGGTGACCGAGATGATACGAGAAGACTCCACAAAGACTCCAAAGACTCCAGGGGACGTTCTAGGTCCGGTGATAGAGATACAAACTCCAAGGGACTCCCCAGGTCTGGTGACCGAGGTAAAGAGCTGAGGCGGCGCTCCCGTTCGGGTGACAGAGATTCCAGGAGACGTTCCAGGTCCGATGACCGAGACAAATATTTGAAAATTAGACGCGCTAGGTCTATAGACCGTGACAAAGAGTCCAGAATAAGACGTTCAGTCTCGGAAAGCAGTGATGGTGAGCGAGGCAGAGGAAAGCCGGCATCCTCCAGCTCGGAAAGCAGCGAGAGCGAAGGTGAAATGAGAAGGAGGCGTGCTGCAAGGCGTTGAGATTCGGACTCCAGTTCAAGCTCAAGTTCGTAATTGTGTGTTCTGTTTGTACTAAGACGTGATCGAAGCGTAGTGTGATGAAAGCGCCACTATTTTCATAAGCTGCTCATTTGTACGGTATCCATGACGACGGCAGAAAAATGCCGTCTGTTATCCTGATCCGTTTGATCTGTGGTCATGTTAAGATTACGTCGATTGTCTCTTGTCGTGTCATCTCACAATAAATGCCGCCGAGATATTCCAGTGTTGTCATTTTCGTCAAAGCTATGAATCGGGGGAAAGACGGGATCTTTCCTATTGTGGAAATGCAGTAGATACGTGTTTTTATCACTCACAAGTGATACCAGTGAACGTATAAAGCCTTTCAGCTCCGATATTTCAAATTAGCGGCCACTATGTATGTAGTTCTGACTTGATAATGTTGTTTGCGAATTTGCTTGTGTACCTGATGTATGATTAATTCAGACATACTTCAGATAGGCTTGGCTTGTCAGAAGTTGGTATGTTCAGACAGGTTGACTTCGGATCGGTCTTCTTGCCTTGAACTGTTGAAGTTGTCACCGAAACGATCTATCTGAACGATTGTCCGATGCAACCCTCCTTCATTTACATATACATGTAACGGGAATTTTAAGTTAGGAGGCACGGAGAATGTCAAGTTCGGGGCTCATAGTTCGCAGACAGATGTATACAAATCAAGAGAGCATTAAGCGACTCTTTACCATTCGCTATTCTTCCGAATCCTTCGGGCAGACAAACCCTGCGAGTGTTCCCGCTATCGTATATTGTGCGCATGTACGACTTCAGTGAACACGGTGCATGGTGAGCTGAGAGACCAGACCCCCCCCCCCCCCCCCGCTGTAAATCGCCTCCGAACGCCTGGATAGACAGAGCACTGTTGAGCCCCAATAATGCTTGTTTTGCTCCGCTGTTATATCTGCGACGCCCGTGCCGAGCCGTAGCCCCGTAGTCGTAACCGGTGTGTCTGATCAATACATAGATAATGGTATGCAACAGACAAGGGCAGACATACAGGGTGTCCGGAAAAACATACTCTGGATTTTAGCTCGTCCTTCAATATGCACTTGCCAATTTTTTTGAAACTTTTCATGATTATAGCTTGAAACGTAACAAAACCGTTGAACACAGAAACAAGTCCTTTGAGATGCTTTTTAATATTGCAAAGGCGTTTTGTGTGGAAGCCTACATTCCAGGGTGTGTTCCAGAGTGTCCGGAAAAGGGTACTGTGATTTTCCGTAATAATTTCGGTTATAAACAAACAATATTGTTTTTTTTTTAAATTGAGTATCGTTAAGGCGGCCGCTCACTAGGCCATTCGGCGCACGGAGGTCGCGATATCGCTACGACTTTCCGCGCATCTTTAGTGACATTCCGCCTTCGCGTCAGCCGAAACGTCAAAAATCGCGGACGAATGTCGTCGGCCGGCCATCTGCTGACCGGCGGAAAAAAGCTGATTCGAACGAGCTTTTTTCGGCGACTGAACGCCGCGGAGCCGCGGACAACAAAATTGATCAGGCTACAGTGGCGAATCTATGCAAGACAGAGGTGCACATTTTGCACAGCATGCTCTTGCCGCTGTGGAATTTATTATGGAAAAGTTTCGTGGTTCTAAACCTACATCTTCGTCGAAAAATGGCCATAATTAATTTACCTTGTGACAGGCTGTAGGCACAGGTTGCGACATGCTGTAGGTCGGCGGGGCGGAATCTCGCGAGCAGACAGCGCCGAATCCGCCGGAACAAGGACGATATTCAGCGGTATCGACGCGATTTTCCGAGGCGGAATGTCGCAGTATATCGCGCGCCGAATGGCCTAGTGTGCGGCCGCCTTTATATGCACCAGTTCATGGCAAAACAAATAATGCATTACATTTGTACAGAGACTCCCTCTGTCAGTCACAGCTCACAGTACAGCCTCCTACAGAAGATGCTCGATGTGCGCCCCCTTCCGGAGGATCAGCTGAGGCAGTCGCACAGTCTGCAGATGGTCGACAGCTTTGTCGATCATCGCTGAGGGCATGCGGCCGACTTCTGCGACGATGGCGCGCTTCAGGTCTTCTGTTGTTCTGGGCTTTTCTTTGTAAACACGGTCCTTGACCTTCATAAACACGGTCTCCCCACAGAAAGAAATCCAATGGACAGAGGTCCTGGGAATAGGGTGCCCACGCCACCTCCGCCTTGAGGCTGACAGAGGCAGTGTCTGTACACATGTCATGGCTTATCTGTTTTGTCATGAACTGGTGAGTATAACGATACTCGAATATGTAATATTGTTTGTTTATAACCGAAATTATTACGGAAAATCACAGTATCTTTTTTCCGGACACCCTGGAACACACCCTGGAATGTAGGCTTCCACACACAACGCCTTTGCAATATTACAAATCATCTCAAAGGACTTATTTCTGTGTTTTGCCACGTTCCCAGCTATAATCATGACAAGTTTCAAAAAAATTGGCACGTGCATATTGAAGCACGAGCTAAAATCCGGAGTATGTTTTTTTCCGGACACCCTGTAAATAATGAACATCACACTGATTAAGTGAAATATGCCCAGTCAGAACAGAAAATCCCTTGTGCGGACCCGCATTTCTCTATTTCGAATTCAAATCGATCTCTTTACAAACCTTGGTATAATAAATGCTCAATGATTGGTTCTTTTCATAATAAACAAAATAGAATATGCCACTTTAATTACGCGCTGTATTGGATCTGGACACGCTTGGTATTTGGATATGTTTGGCTGAATGGAATGGACTACCACTTATTAATGGAGCGGTATAAGCTTATAACACACTGTGCCGACTCGACAATGAACAGATCGCCAATCGTGCTGGCGAACCGCAGCTGTCACCCGTCCCTCGCCGCCTGATGTCCACGGTCACTAAATAAACACCCCCCCCCCCCCCCCCCCACGACATTGGACCGGCAAGATGCCAATGTCTGTCAAACAATCACTCAGTGCCTCCCCCGACATCATCCTATAACACAAATAATTTGCGATCTCTGTCAGCCTACATTTTGTCCGTCGCAACACAGTCCGTTTAGTCTTCAATCACGGATCCCGACGACACAAATATCAACATGATGACACAACGCATCTCGTCACAAATATCAGCACGATGACACAACGTATCTCGTCACAAATATCAGCACGATGACACAACGTATCTCGTCACAAATATCAGCACGATGACACAACGTATCTCGTCACAAATATCAGCACGATGGAGGCACCATAGCACAGGGCGCACATCAGCCTTGTCAGCGGACACGCCACGCCAGTGGGCGCAACACCTCAGAGGGCACACATTACACAACATCTCCAGTAGCGCCTCTAAATCCCCGCCACACCTCCCTCACCCCGCACCGGCTGGTCACTCGATCATCTTGAAGAGCGCTATGGCGAAGATCATGCCGAACAGCATGACGCAGGCGATGCCGACGCCGACGCCGCCCAGCACGATGGCGTGCTCCTTGACGAACTGCTTGATGCGGTTCTTGCAGCCGGCTTGGTAGGCGTATTCTTCTGTACAGGGCAGCGCTGTGCCGGGCGGGCAGCAGGAGGAGGGCATCGGAATGACGCGGCCCCTCCAGTCGGACGGCCGGTCCACGCCGCAGCACTCCATCTGCAGGGGAGGGGAGGGCGGGGCGACGAGGCATGGCCAGGGTCAGGCCTTGTGGCGTCACACGACACAGTGCACAGCGCACAACAGTACCCGACGCTGGTATGTGGTAACAGGTTACAGGGGACCGTAAATATACCATGTACACAATGCCATGGCAGTCAGAGCGGATGATATTAGCATCTTATCTGAGAGGTTTCTTAACCACTGTCGGGCAAGGCTAGGCATTGCTGTCGTGGACAAGAATGGTAGCTGAATGTTCCTTCTTGCAATACATTGTAGGCCGGGCTGCGTGGCCTCATGATGACATGAGGACGACTAGCGTCGCGATCAATTTGAGATGCAACAGTATGACTGCCGGTTGACAAAAAAAAAGTTTTATGTGCGGAGGGTTTCACCGGTGCGACCTTTATAGCAACAACATATAGAATATCCCACGGTCAAAACTGCTGAGACTCGTAGAGGATGCACTTCCCCTGCCGATTGTCCCACTTCTCTTGGTTTCCGCTTTCAAATACCCTCAAGCCTAACTAACAAAGCAACCGTTAATCTGATTTCTGGGTCAAGGCGTGCTATATGGAACTTGGAATGGTCTGTTTGACCTCTTAGTCATGCAAATTTAATAGATTTGTTTTCTCTGGGACCCTGCTATAAGCGGGGATTTCTGTTTTTATCCATCTGATGACCACCCGCGGCGGCGGTACGGACCTGCATCTGTGCGGCGTCCCAGGCGTCCTTGATGACTTGTCGGGTGTTGTAGCCGTCCAGCTCGCCCATCATGGTGGTGGCGATGGTGTCCTCCACGCGCTCGTTGAACACGTAGCCCAGGATGCCGCCCACCAGCAGCACAACGAACAACACCAGCAGGATAATGAAGTACTGATGGAGTAAAACAAAAACAGCCAGGATGGAACAGGTGAGGTCATTGGCATAACGCGCTTCCATAAACATAAGACGTGTTTGGTGCGATGCGCTGTCATCGTAACAAACAGATCTATGCAGATGTTTGAGAGAGATGACTAGAAACAGTTTCCGTCGCACGCATTCCTTTGGTTGATATTTGTATACATGTAATACTTGATCGCTACTCAAGAGGCAACTGTCCAACTATTTATTTATCCGCCGTACCTATTTACACCGCAGATACACGTCGCAAGTTACTTGCATCATTGACGTCACTAGACAAGAACCTGTAATCACCGATCAGCAAAACGCTTTGTTCACGCCTGTACTTATCTGCGGCGTCAGTTTTTGCAGGCGGCCATGGGCGGCGGCCCGTCTCACCCATGTTTTACCGGCCTTGGACGACCAGTCTTACCGATGTTTTTACCGACCTTAGACGACCAGTCTTACCGATGTTTTTACCGACCTTAGACAGCTAGTCTCACCGATGTTTTTACCGGCCTTGGACGGCCAGTCTTACCGATGTTTTTACCGACCTTAGACGGCCAGTCTCACCGATGGTTTTACCGACCTTAGACGGCCAGTCTTACCGATGTTTTTACCGGCCTTAGACGGCCAGTCTTACCGATGTTTTTACCGGCCTTAGACGGCCAGTCTTACCTGGTGGCTAGTCTTACCGATGTTTTTACCGGCCTTATACGGCCAGTCTTACCTGGCGGCTAGGCTTACCGATGTTTTTACCGGCCTTAGACGGCCAGTCTTACCTGGCGACTAGTCTTACCGATGTTTTTACCGGCCTTAGACGGCTAGTCTTACCTGGCGGCTATTCTTACCGATATTTTTACCGACCTTAGACGGCCAGTCTTACCTGGCGGCCAGTCTTACCGATGTTTTTACCGGCCTTAGACGGCCAGTCTTACCTGGCGGCTAGTCTTACCGATGTTTTTACCGGCCTTAGACGGCCAGTCTTACCTGGCGGCCAGTCTCACCGCTGTTTTACCAACCTTCCGCGGTCAGACGGCCAGTCTTACCGTGAGCAGCATGCATCTGATCTCCTTGACGGCGCCGAGGCAGCCGAGGAACGCCACCAGACTGACGAATACGCCCGTGGCGATCAGGATGTAGGCTGACGAGACGTACAGGTCGGTACCGAGCAGCTGCTCAAACTCAGACTTGTCCACCACGGTCCACACGCCCACCACCAGCACGGTGAACCCGCCCAGCTGGGGACAAAGCGTGACAGGTAGGGCTGAGCAGGATGATAGTTGAACACACCAGCTGCAATTTTAACCGAAGGATGACTTAATCAAACAATTATCGAACACGGGCGCACATAAATCTACATATTGATCATGTCCACAATATCTCCAAGTGCCATTTAAGTGTAAAGTTAAAAATGCATGCCGTCCCAGTCATCTGAGACTACGATGACTGTTCCTATCAGCCTACTGTGAGCCGAATTCCGCTGGGCCCGTCATGTGCGTCTGATCTTACCAGTATGAGGAAGTTGGCGATGAACAGCAGGTATTTGACGCATTGGCCACAACCCTCCATCTCTCGGCCCAGCCCCATCGTGAATCTGAAAAGCAGCGAAAAACAGCGAGTCAGAACACCAACACACTACTTTCGGCAACCTGAAACATAACATACTTATCTAAAACGATAAGGGAGAACATGAAGATACTAATGAAGTGATAATCTATTCACCTCTGTCAAATGTATATGATGCATACGCACACGCAAGCACGCTCACGCACGCACGCACAGGCAAACACTCTCCCTCTCCCTTCCTTCTCTCCCTTCCTTTCTTCTCTCACTCTCCCTTCCTTCTCTCCCTCTCCCTTTCTTATCTCACTCTCCCTTCCTTCTCTCCCTCTCCCTTCCTGCTCTCCCTCTCCCTTTCCTTTTCTCCCTCTCCCTTCTTCTCCTCTCAGTCTCTCCCTCGCTTTCTTTTCACGCAGCTCTCTCCTCTCCGGTTCAGTGACGGCAGACGCAGGTGTTAGCATCACGCCTGTATCGCAGTCTCCGGTCGGGTCGGACGGGTGACTGCACTAGGGAACAACAGAGGATCCTGGCCGCTCCAGAAACCGCGCAAACAAACAACAGCAGTTGATCGATATACAAATTCAGCAATGCCGGACATGCTATCTGAAATTTCACAATTCATAGAAGTAATAGACGTAATTGTTTCAGCTCTGGATTCCCCAAAATAAAATACGGTGTATAGTGTAGCATAGACGGTGTGGAAGATATAATCAGTGTGGTAGGTATAGATGTTAGTTTTGGTAGCAGGTATAGGTATTTGTGAATAGCTATCAATAAATCCTTTGCTTGTGAACGACTATGATCACAGATAAAAGGGTTCGACAAGATTTGGAGAACAAAAAAGTCCAGGACAAATTATATAGGCGACTGCGACTGTATCAAAACTGATTTCTGACGTCTACAATTGCACGCTATTTTCCCCTAACTCAAAAGGTGTAAACACGGTACAAATGGCAGTACATCTTTACTGCCCGCTATAAATTCCGGGCGAACATTATCACCGGCAGCTCTTCAGCACAACGGCCTTGATATGTTGCCTGGGTGTAATGAAGAGCCTCGAATCCACCTGACCCCGCTGGCTGAGCGCGCTCTAGATCTGACTGCCAGCCGGCACCATGTCACGTGGGTGGACAAGGACACGAGGAGTCATGACGAGCGGAAGCGTGACTAATAATCGCTTCGAACATTGCAGAAGTCTTCCGTCATTACAAGAAAAGCATGGTTAGAAGGCATGTTTTTGTCCTCCTTTTCATTAACTCTCGGAAAGTTGCTTGCATGTATTGGTGTATTGGTATTGGTTTATTGGTGCTTCATATTTTAATATGCATGGTTTTAGTTTAGAAAATAAACCTATCTACATTTTCTTGTGGAAAACAAAATTTTTGCGTTTCATATTTCCAAGTTATTCGTTTATCAAATACCGCCTTGCCTCCGAAAGTATGTCTTACTAATAGTGCAACACTTCATTACTTCCATGTTTTTGCCTATACCAGTTTGGGTGGGTCTCCTCGTTCCCTTGCCCATGCCTCAGGACGGAGGTATTTCCCTAACCACACCTATCGCCTGGCCTCGACTCCTTCCCGGTCTACGGACTGCCGGAGCAGCAGTGGAGCAGCGGCCTGCGTACCGTACAGAAGGCAGCGGAGCCGGGAGCACACCGGCCGGCCGGCCCGTCTGCTCCGGGCGGGACGGAGCGACGCGCGCGACCCTGACCCAGAGACGGCCCAGTCCCACGCCCAGCCCCGGTCCCAGGCGGCCGGGCGGCGGCGGCGGCGGCGGCCGATCGCAAGGTCAGGTCACCGGTCACGCGGGGCGCGGCGATCGCGGCAGCTCTGAGCGGCACGGCGGCGTGACTGGGGGCTGCAGGGTCACGGATGGCAGCGGTAATTACGGTATAGAGACCCGACCCGACCTGACCCCTGACCCGGTCCCGGCCTCGGACCATTCACAGACGCACAGCGGGCTGCGGTGCTGGGACAACACGGGAGAGAGCCGGCTCTGCAGAGGCTCTGCAATATCTATGTATACTCTCTAAAAATTACTAGTCCCCTGACACGGGTCATCATATTGGATCTGGTGTATATTTTAGAAAAACTTAAGCGCGGTGTAAGATCCACTAGATTCATTGACAAGCTGAAGATTTGAGATCGCAATGGAATTCTCAATAATCTTTGAAGTACGGATTCAAGATCTCAGTGGATCCAGGATCTAAATCCTAGAGATAGGATCCTCAGATCCTATTTTGGAATCCGCGTACACATGCCTGCCTAACTGAAACTAACTAGTAAAAACGTAACTGTATACCAATATTCTGCGTACTGGACAGGTTCCATATTTGTCTATGCAATTGCACACTTCTATTGACCGTGTTTGAACCAAGGAAAGTGGCCATTTAAAGTGGCCATTTAAAGGTGGTACGTTATTCAGACAACTGCCAGTCTGACCGTGTCCCGTGATCAAATTTTAATTACCGCAGCGCTAAGTATGATACGGTCCGTAAAACACGAAAGACGTGTGCCTTTTGTTACTCGACATCTGGCATTGTTCCAGTTGTCGAGCTAACGTGTCAGTGATTGTATCGTATTTAGCTAACGATCGCTTCGACCACGAACCTGGCGTCTAACAGCAGTAAACATAAACCTGTTGCCGTTCAGATCTGCGCGGACCCAGTAAATTGGCTGCGGCGCGGCAGCAGCCGACTGCTCGTTCTCCCTGCTCGTGCTCCCTGCTCGTGCTCCCTGCTCCCCTCCCGGCCTGTAGACAGCCCGGAGCGCGGGGCCACGGAGTCGCCTTGACACACATGATCCGGTTGGGTTCCCCCGGCCGGCGGCAGCGGCCCGCCACAGATGCCGCCACAGATGCTGCGCGCGAGGGTCGCCAGAGTGTGAAGCGGACCCGGTGCAGAGCCGATCCAGATCCGTGTTCTATCCAATATACAGCTACCAGGACAAAGGTGCGGAGCGACACAATAGAAGGGGGCAGCCGGTCGGCTGGACATTTTTGTCAGCTCGGTTCTAGAGCCTGCAGATCCGGTTTAGGTTTGGGAACGGAGCGGGAAAGGACGGAAACGGAAAACGTCTGTGAGAAAATCAGTAAGATTGGACAGTGCCCAGGGGCGCAGCCAGGGGGAGCAAGGGGGGCAATTGCCCCCCCCCCCCTTACGGGTCACAGGGGGCCCTGCCGGGATTGGCCAAGATACCATTTGCATTAGCTAAATGGCTTTCAAAAAGTCAGAGAGGAGCCCTCAAACTAGGCAAGGGTCACTCTGGTGCATGTCAAGGGCCCTCAGAGACACTGAAGGGCTTTCGAAGCCGGCCTAGGGGGCCTCTTGGGTATATCCAGGGGCCCATTGAGGCCCACCGAGGGGCCCCTAAAAACTGTCCAGGGCCTCTCGAGCATGTCCAGGGGCCCATTGAGCCCACTCAAGGGCGCAAAAACATGTCCATGGGACCTTTCGTGCATGCCCTGGGGCCCATTGAGCCCACTCAGGGGCCCCAAAAAGCTTGCCCAGGGGCCTCTAGAGCATGTCCACTTGCCCAGGGGTCAATTGAGCCCACCCACGGCCCAACAAACCTGCTCAGTGGCCTCTCGAGCATGTCCAGAGTCCCATTGAGTATTTTCAGGGGCCTCTCGATCCTGGCCAGGGGGCCATTATAGTCTGTTTTGGGGTCTCTTGAACCTGCCCAGGGCCCAATATAGCTTTTTTCAGAGGACCATCGAATCTGCTCAGGGCCTCTCGAATCTGCCCAGGGGCCATTAGAGCCTGCCCAGAGGCCTGTCGAGCTTGCCCAGGGGCCCATTGAGTGGTTTCAGTGGGCCTCTCGAACCTACCCAGGGGCCTCTCGAGCTTGCCCAGGGGCCCATTGAGCCTGTTCAAAGGCCTCTTGAACCTGCCTAGTGGCCATTAGTCTCTTCAGGGGCCTCTCGAGCTTTCCCAATGGTCCATTGATCCTGTTCAGGGGTCTCTCGAACCTGCCCAGGGGCTATTAGAGTCTGCTTAGGGGCCTCTCGGCTTGCCAAGGGGCCATTGAGTCTGTTCAGGGCCCTCTCAAGCTTATCCAGAGAGCCATTGAGTCTGTGAACGGGGCCCTCGAGCCTGCCCAGGGGTTGCTAGCCGTCGCCTGGAGCGCCTGCTATATCTGGAGCGCCTGCTAAGCGTCGTCGGCGCGGTCATAATGAGCGGTAATGTGCTGTACTCTGTCCCACCTGGTGCAATGTTTTACTGGGTTTCAAAATGGTTATTTGATAAGTCTGATGCGATTTTGAATTCGGGGGGGGGGGGGGGGGGGGGGGGCGGGGGGGGGGGGGGGTGATGGTAGTACAAAACAGTTTAACAATTTTCCTCTCAGGAGACTGTGTGCTGCAATATTTGTCAGCCAGGGGCGTCGCCGACGGTAGGGTCGGGGGAGTTCTGGGCAAACTCCCCCCACTTTTAGAAGGCGGGCTCCCCACACACACACACACACACACACACACACACACACACACACACACACACACACACACACACACACACACACACACACACACACACACACACACACACACACACACACACACACACACACACACACACACACACACACACACACACACACACACACACACACACACACACACACACACACACACACACACACACACACACACACACACACACACACACACACACACACACACACACACACACACACACACACACACACACACACACACACACACACACACACACACACACACACACACACACACACACACACACACACACACACACACACACACACACACACACACACACACACACACACACACACACACACACACACACACACACACACACACACACACACACACACACACACACACACACACACACACACACACACACACACACACACACACACACACACACACACACACACACACACACACACACACACACACACACACACACACACACACACACACACACACACACACACACACACACACACACACACACACACACACACACACACACACACACACACACACACACACACACACACACACACACACACACACACACACACACACACACACACACACACACACACACACACACACACACACACACACACACACACACACACACACACACACACACACACACACACACACACACACACACACACACACACACACACACACACACACACACACACACACACACACACACACACACACACACACACACACACACACACACACACACACACACACACACACACACACACACACACACACACACACACACACACACACACACACACACACACACACACACACACACACACACACACACACACACACACACACACACACACACACACACACACACACACACACACACACACACACACACACACACACACACACACACACACACACACACACACACACACACACACACACACACACACACACACACACACACACACACACACACACACACACACACACACACACACACACACACACACACACACACACACACACACACACACACACACACACACACACACACACACACACACACACACACACACACACACACACACACACACACACACACACACACACACACACACACACACACACACACACACACACACACACACACACACACACACACACACACACACACACACACACACACACACACACACACACACACACACACACACACACACACACACACACACACACACACACACACACACACACACACACACACACACACACACACACACACACACACACACACACACACACACACACACACACACACACACACACACACACACACACACACACACACACACACACACACACACACACACACACACACACACACACACACACACACACACACACACACACACACACACACACACACACACACACACACACACACACACACACACACACACACACACACACACACACACACACACACACACACACACACACACACACACACACACACACACACACACACACACACACACACACACACACACACACACACACACACACACACACACACACACACACACACACACACACACACACACACACACACACACACACACACACACACACACACACACACACACACACACACACACACACACACACACACACACACACACACACACACACACACACACACACACACACACACACACACACACACACACACACACACACACACACACACACACACACACACACACACACACACACACACACACACACACACACACACACACACACACACACACACACACACACACACACACACACACACACACACACACACACACACACACACACACACACACACACACACACACACACACACACACACACACACACACACACACACACACACACACACACACACACACACACACACACACACACACACACACACACACACACACACACACACACACACACACACACACACACACACACACACACACACACACACACACACACACACACACACACACACACACACACACACACACACACACACACACACACACACACACACACACACACACACACACACACACACACACACACACACACACACACACACACACACACACACACACACACACACACACACACACACACACACACACACACACACACACACACACACACACACACACACACACACACACACACACACACACACACACACACACACACACACACACACACACACACACACACACACACACACACACACACACACACACACACACACACACACACACACACACACACACACACACACACACACACACACACACACACACACACACACACACACACACACACACACACACACACACACACACACACACACACACACACACACACACACACACACACACACACACACACACACACACACACACACACACACACACACACACACACACACACACACACACACACACACACACACACACACACACACACACACACACACACACACACACACACACACACACACACACACACACACACACACACACACACACACACACACACACACACACACACACACACACACACACACACACACACACACACACACACACACACACACACACACACACACACACACACACACACACACACACACACACACACACACACACACACACACACACACACACACACACACACACACACACACACACACACACACACACACACACACACACACACACACACACACACACACACACACACACACACACACACACACACACACACACACACACACACACACACACACACACACACACACACACACACACACACACACACACACACACACACACACACACACACACACACACACACACACACACACACACACACACACACACACACACACACACACACACACACACACACACACACACACACACACACACACACACACACACACACACACACACACACACACACACACACACACACACACACACACACACACACACACACACACACACACACACACACACACACACACACACACACACACACACACACACACACACACACACACACACACACACACACACACACACACACACACACACACACACACACACACACACACACACACACACACACACACACACACACACACACACACACACACACACACACACACACACACACACACACACACACACACACACACACACACACACACACACACACACACACACACACACACACACACACACACACACACACACACACACACACACACACACACACACACACACACACACACACACACACACACACACACACACACACACACACACACACACACACACACACACACACACACACACACACACACACACACACACACACACACACACACACACACACACACACACACACACACACACACACACACACACACACACACACACACACACACACACACACACACACACACACACACACACACACACACACACACACACACACACACACACACACACACACACACACACACACACACACACACACACACACACACACACACACACACACACACACACACACACACACACACACACACACACACACACACACACACACACACACACACACACACACACACACACACACACACACACACACACACACACACACACACACACACACACACACACACACACACACACACACACACACACACACACACACACACACACACACACACACACACACACACACACACACACACACACACACACACACACACACACACACACACACACACACACACACACACACACACACACACACACACACACACACACACACACACACACACACACACACACACACACACACACACACACACACACACACACACACACACACACACACACACACACACACACACACACACACACACACACACACACACACACACACACACACACACACACACACACACACACACACACACACACACACACACACACACACACACACACACACACACACACACACACACACACACACACACACACACACACACACACACACACACACACACACACACACACACACACACACACACACACACACACACACACACACACACACACACACACACACACACACACACACACACACACACACACACACACACACACACACACACACACACACACACACACACACACACACACACACACACACACACACACACACACACACACACACACACACACACACACACACACACACACACACACACACACACACACACACACACACACACACACACACACACACACACACACACACACACACACACACACACACACACACACACACACACACACACACACACACACACACACACACACACACACACACACACACACACACACACACACACACACACACACACACACACACACACACACACACACACACACACACACACACACACACACACACACACACACACACACACACACACACACACACACACACACACACACACACACACACACACACACACACACACACACACACACACACACACACACACACACACACACACACACACACACACACACACACACACACACACACACACACACACACACACACACACACACACACACACACACACACACACACACACACACACACACACACACACACACACACACACACACACACACACACACACACACACACACACACACACACACACACACACACACACACACACACACACACACACACACACACACACACACACACACACACACACACACACACACACACACACACACACACACACACACACACACACACACACACACACACACACACACACACACACACACACACACACACACACACACACACACACACACACACACACACACACACACACACACACACACACACACACACACACACACACACACACACACACACACACACACACACACACACACACACACACACACACACACACACACACACACACACACACACACACACACACACACACACACACACACACACACACACACACACACACACACACACACACACACACACACACACACACACACACACACACACACACACACACACACACACACACACACACACACACACACACACACACACACACACACACACACACACACACACACACACACACACACACACACACACACACACACACACACACACACACACACACACACACACACACACACACACACACACACACACACACACACACACACACACACACACACACACACACACACACACACACACACACACACACACACACACACACACACACACACACACACACACACACACACACACACACACACACACACACACACACACACACACACACACACACACACACACACACACACACACACACACACACACACACACACACACACACACACACACACACACACACACACACACACACACACACACACACACACACACACACACACACACACACACACACACACACACACACACACACACACACACACACACACACACACACACACACACACACACACACACACACACACACACACACACACACACACACACACACACACACACACACACACACACACACACACACACACACACACACACACACACACACACACACACACACACACACACACACACACACACACACACACACACACACACACACACACACACACACACACACACACACACACACACACACACACACACACACACACACACACACACACACACACACACACACACACACACACACACACACACACACACACACACACACACACACACACACACACACACACACACACACACACACACACACACACACACACACACACACACACACACACACACACACACACACACACACACACAATTTTTGAGGAAGAAATAACAATTTATCGTAAAATTTGCCTTTGCAGTGCAGTAAAAATTCAGCTGTCAAAAACTGGCAAATTTCGCGCCGCTTCGCGGCATGACACAAGTTTCGCAATTGCTTATACAAATTTGGAAAATGGGAAAAATAATTTCATTAAGTGTCTGGCAGAGGCTCTCCTTGGCGGTAATTGCTGGCCCCAGCCACCAGGGCCCGTCATAAAATATTCACTTCTAAGTTTCAAGCAGGCTACATGTTTAGCTAGTTTGCCGAGTTCCGAAAAAGGCGACGCGAAAGCAAAGACGAGGAGATCGGCACCCGGAAGCTGCTCTAGCGGTGCACAATTTGCTGCACCGAAGAGCTAACTAATAGTGGAAACAGGCCAGCACCATCTCATCAAGCTATCTCACCTCACGGTCTGGTTCCAATATTAACATTTTGTTTTCCAGGACCTAAAATTAACATTTTCACACCGCTTCCCGGTGTCACATCGGTAGTTATCGTCATAACGAAGCCATAGTCATCGTCATCGGTTCGTCGTAACTCTGAATTGAATGAATATCAGTTTTAGCTTATTATCCGAGCTACAAGGCCCACCGCCTATATTTCTGGGTTTTATCAGGCAAAACGGTAAAAATTTCGCGGCGCTTCGCGGCGCTAACTAACAAGTGCATACCTACCTACCTTTATAACATGCAAATTAACATACAAAAATGCTGCAAAGGCTTAAATACACGCATCAAAATGGGGGAAATTTTTCCGTCATTTCAGCTGCCCCACACTCAAAAGCCGACCCCCACCTGTTGTCAGCTAAGATAGGTTTTATCTCCTGTACGTAACAATACAAATTAGTAATGCGCTCAGTACAATGCCTACTGAGGGTCCTGGTCCAATCCAGCTCATCAAAAGTAGACGAAGATTTTTTTTTAAAGGGGGCCTCACAAAATAAAGTGGCCGAAATCCGTAGAGTTTGTCATATCCAGGGGTATTTTTTTTTTTTTTGGGGGGGGGCCTCTCCCAGGTGCTTTCCCCCCCCCTTTCTGAAGGTCTGGCTGCGCCCCTGACAGTGCTGACAGGGGTATAGAAGTGTCGCCCACCCAAACCATGTTTGCCGTTCGGGATCTGACAGTCAGCTCAGGCTGAATAATCGAAATTAGTCGACATTAGATGTATTAAAATGGATAACTCTTCCAACTTGAGGAAGTGTGCTGCTCCAGTCATTGTTCACGAAACGTTAGATGGAGCAAACCAAAATTATCAACTCTTGTATGTCTGTTTTTGTGTCCATGAATGTGGTTGGATATTTCAGGATATATTTGTGTGTCGGATATTTTGCGGAAAACATGCCCTAATCCAATGCCCGGAAAACCAAGTCGGTTATATAAACGGCGTCGATCTGCGAAAGATGCTGATTTACCTGTGATTTATGATATACATCACGGTATGAGTGAAACCGACATGAAAATATGTCGTAATTGGCATGGAAAATGCTCTTTCCAAAGACGTCGCCAATCCGGATTTGTCATGCTTGTGGTCACTGAAGCGAATCACCCTGTAAGGTGATTGCGATTGAGGAATATTAATATCTAATGGTAGCCACTAATGCAGATCAGCCAATGCCACTCCCTAAAAGTTTGAACATGACAGATCGATCAATGACTACGAGTGACAGATCGATCAATGACTACGACGGGAACAGGCTATCCGATGGTAAACACCGACTCGGACTAGCCAATGATATGCAACACAACTCGCAATAAAGGTCAATTAAATAATTTGTCGCTGAGCTAATATAGTAACAATACTGGTATAGAATCCGCAGCATTACGTACACATTTGGCAACATAAGATGTCATGACAGTTAGTAATGATGACCACTGAAACCACTGGCCAGCTGACGGAGTTACGAAACAAATAAGGGTCCGTGAAAATGTGTAAATGGTCGCCCTTAGTCATTGTGCTAGAAAGTCAATCAGCAATTATATCATCACCGGACTGATAAGCGTCCCCCGACAGTTTTCCCAGGGTACGACTGTGCGAACAGCGCCGCAATTATGCATGTCATCACCGGACTGGTGTTCACCAGTGCCCCGCGGGAACCACCGGGAGAGAGGCGACTGCCCTGGCCAGTCGGCCTGAGACAGCAGTCGGCCTGAGACAGCAGTCGGCCTGAGACAGCAGTCGGCCTGAGACAGCGGTCGGCCTGAGACAGCGGGCCCCCGACGGGCGCCGCCGGCACTAACCGGCAGCTGCAGCTCAAGCCAGTGCTTACCCCACTCCCCGAGGGTCTGGCCGTCACCGAGTAAAAACCACACAATTGGACCAGGCACGTAGCCAGGATTTTGCTCAGGGGGGGGGGGGGGGGCACGTCCGTGGTAGAAACAAATTTCGCTCCTCAGCCATATGTTATTGACCGGGGGGATGGGGGGGGGGGGGGGGGGGGGGGGGGTCGGGTCGTGAGAGAATCGCGTTTTATCTAGTATGAATTTGTTTTGCTCAGGGGGGGGGGGGGGGGGCATGACCCCCGTGACCCCCCCCCCCCCCTGGCTACGTCCCTGGTCCGGACCTATTTTGTCAGCTATACAGAGTAATTACAGCGTGAGACCCCCATTGGCTACCTTCTCCTTTGTATTACACTAACCTTCACTACCACTCAATAATCAACTTTACCACCACCACCCTCCTTATTTAGAACACACAACAGGATCAAATCCACGCCAGTCTCCCGTCAGCACTTACTCGTCGTAAAACTTCATGCCTGCGGTGATGTTTGCGTCCCCTGTGCGGACGGACGAGCTCGGTGTTCCCTGCGGACGGACGAGCTCCCAGTGTTCCCACAGTATACACCCAGCGTCGCCGTACCAACGTCACTGACCGCCGGCAGCTGTTCAAACTGCCCCTGTCCAGCGGCGGTGTGCACTACCGGAGCCGGCGGCTGTCCAGACTGTCACTGCCGGGGCCGGCGGCGACCGCGGTGGCGGCGGCAGCGTGATGCTGTGACGCCTGCCCCCCCCCCCCCCCCCTCCAGCGGGGGCCGGCCACACAGGAAACCCACCACACAGCTCACGGCCAGAGGAAAGTCCGTGCAGCCCCGGCCGTGCAGCCATGTCGCTGTGTCGACCCGGCTGCTGCCCCGCTCCGGCGGTCTAGTGGTCCGGAGGACAGCTCAAGTGGAACGCTTGTGCGTCACAGTGGCGTGTCCGTCACGGCAAGGACGGAGCAGGCACGCTCTGACAACTGCTGGTGACGGGACGGAGAAGGCACGCTCTGACAGCTGCTGGTGACGGGACAGAGCAGGCACGCACTGGCAGCGCACATACCGTCATTGGATGGGTGCCGATCATTGGATCAATGATGCTGTGGATTACCTCAGCCCAGAGCGCACTGGATTAAATCAATAACCCAGTGCGTTACTTCAGCCCATAGTCATTGACAGAATCATCACCCGGGCTTCGTGGGTGTCCCGTTATAATCCAACCTGTTCTACATCCTTCCGCCGTACGCCCTCACCGCCCCCCCCCCCCCCACACACACACACATTGTACACAGGTCTGCGTGCCGGTTCCTCCCACCGTAACCCCTTCCCCATCGCGCCCCGCTCTGGTGTGACGCCGCGCCGGTGCCGCCGTCCGCCCCTGCTCCCTCCTGGCCGTCCAGCCGCTACTCCCTCCTGGCCGTCCGGCCCTTCTTCCTCCTGGCCGTCAGCCGCTGCTCCCTCCTGGCCGTCAGTCCCTGCTCCCTCCTGGCCGGTCAGTCCCTGCTCCCTCCTGGCCGGTCAGCCCCTGCTCCCTCCTGGCCGGTCAGCCCCTGCTCCCTCCTGGCCGGTCAGTCCCTGCTCCCTCCTGGCCGGTCAGTCCCTGTTCCCTCCTGGCCGGTCAGTCCCTGCTCCCTCCTGGCCGGTCAGTCCCTGCTCCCTCCTGGCCGGTCAGTCCCTGCTCCCTCCTGGCCGGTCAGTCCCTGCTCCCTCCTGGCCGGCCAGTCCCTGCCGCATAGCGTGTCGTCGGACAGTCGAGCGAGTCGATGGCGTGCGTTAACGAGCTATTGATTGCCGGGCTGGCTCGCCGGTCTATGTCCGGATGTTGTTGGTGTACGAGGACGTACTGCCGACTCATAACAGGCGGAATAACTATACTACGGCCCGTACCAGCAGGTGGAATATCGTACTGACGACTCATAACAGGCGGAATACTGTACTACGGCCCGTACCAGCAGGTGGAATATCGTGCAGCGAGATGGTTGTATTACAACAGCTTTTCCTTTTATCCAATGACCTCAATTATTCTTGCAAGAATAGACTAATGATAAGTTGTGCTTCGAGACCCAAATAGAACCCTATTTGCTCGCGATAATGATTGAGGAGATATCAGGAAAGTAGCTGCCGAGGAATGTTTCGTACGAGTTTAGCAGAAGCTAAGAAACATCTTGGTA